>OZ012737.1:19886520-20110530 GCA_963859935.3 Lathyrus sativus
TTGGCATACATATGCACGATTAAGATGAACTTCATATGTATTCCCAGGTGATGCCAAAAATCTATAATATCTCAACTAGGAAATTTTTATTATTGTTTGAAATGGTGACTTTGAGTAGGAAAAACCTATATATAATTCGTTACTAATAAACATTTTGAACCATATCTTTCATTATTTTAGAGGTGGCCTCCACCTTTATCCACTTCATGAAGTATTCTACCCCGAAAACTACAAACTTCAATTTCTTTTGCACTGGTGGAAAAGGGTCCAGAGTGTCCACGCCCCACTGGTAAAATTCTCATGGGGATATGATAGGGTGAAGAGTATCAACTATCATATGGTGTAGATTGGAATGTATTTGGCGCTTGTCACATTTTTTGATGAATTATGTAATATTTTTCATCAAGGTGGGTCAATAACAGCTTGCCCTCAACAGCTTATAGGTGAGGGCTAGCCTAACGATGTGATTGTTGCATGTACCAAGGCGATGTCATTATCCCTTAGAAATAATAACATGGGGGAGGCTTTTCTCATTTTATAGAGTTTTCCAAATACTATAGTATATTTTGCTGCGATATTTCATATCTTCTTCACCTCAATCTCGTATGAAGGGAGCTCGTATGTCATCAAGTAACGCAATATAGGTACCATTCAATTTATGATTTGAGATGCTTCAGTGTCATTAATTTATTCTATTTTGATACAAGGGGACACTAGAGTTTCATGTATGAATATCCGGTTATGGCCAAGTTTCTTGGTGCCAGCAAGCTTTGAGATGATATGCTCGAAATTTATATTCCTTGGTCATATATATTACTTTGAAGAATTTGAAACAATTACATAAGTCTTGTACCTTTATGAAATATTTGATTAGTTGATCCTCCTTCAACTAATATTATTTGATGACCTTATTTGCAATCAAATGTGAGTCACTCCTGGGTCTAAGACTCAAAGTGCCCATCTTTATAGCAAGGTTCATACCAATGATGAGGACTTCATACTCAACTTGAAATTTTAATTATACCACTAATGAGTACTTCATACTTAATACCCATCTTTATGCTTTTAAATTTGAATCTTAGGCATTTCTCTAGGAAAAGGTTGTACGAGCCTTCTAGCATTATCTTGGCATCACTACCCTTCAGATTTGGGGAGCCATACATATATAGTGTCAATATGTAGGGTGCCTTCTTGCCTATAGGTGAACTAAACTTCGCTAATAAGTCTGCCAACATTTGAGATTGTATATTTCCTCTATTCACAAAATGGATATCATACTCGGATATCTCAATTGACAAGGATACCATTCCACCTGCTAGATCTGGCTTTTCTAGGATTGGGAATATTGGATAGTTTGACCATCATACGATGCACGTGTAAGTATAATTTGTGTTTCCTTGTATTAATCACGATCTTCAATTCCACTTTCTCAATTTTTTTATATCTTGCTTCAACACCTTTGAATACCTTGCTCACAAAGTAGACCGATTATCAAACCTTGTATTTATCTTAGAATAGTAAAAAGCTTATCGCCCTATCGGTAATTGACAAATATAAGTATAAGGTGCATCTGCTTCCAGGCATGCTAGTATTGGCGGTGTCGCCGAAAATATTTTCAATTTTGTGAATGCCTTCTCGCATTAGTCTATCTACTAGATCTTCTCCTTCTTTTTTAGAGTGGTGAAAAACTTAAATGCTTTTTCACCTACACGGGAAAGAAAACAAGATAGGATAACCATGAATCCTATTAGCATCTGAACATCTGTGACATTGGAGGGTATTTTGATGTAAATGACCGCTTAACATTCATTAGGGTTTGCTTCAATCCACCTTCTGGTCAATATAAACCCCAAGGATTTTCCCGCTTGAACCCCAAAGAAGCACTTGGTGGATTTAAAATGCATGTTGTATCTTCTAACTAGCCCCAAGATGTCTTCCAAATCTTTATAGTGTCTTCCTTCTACAAGGGGTTTTCATAATCATATTGTCGATGTAGACCTTCAGATTACACCCTATTTGTTCCAAGAACACCATTTCCATTAGCCTTTAATAAATAGTGTTTATGTTGTTCAATCTAGATAGCATAACATTGTAGCCATGATTGGACATGAACTCTTCCTTGGGCGCATCTAAGGGATCATTTTTTATTTGGTTATAATCAGAGTAAGTGTCCACGAAGCTCAAAGTCTTATAAATTGAGGATCTGTCGATCAGTTTATCGATGTTGGGCAATGGATATGAGTCTTTAGGTCACATTGCATTTAGATCAGTGAAATTGATGCATATCCTTTATTAATTTGATGATTTTCAAACTAATACCATGTTATCCAAACAAGACGTATATTTGAATTCAAACGGAGCATGTATTCTTCAAATTTAAACTTTTCTTTGCCAACTTTGAACTTTTCTTCGTCTACTTCTCTTTTCCAAATTTAAACTTTTCTTTGTGCCATAGGTTTCATAATGGAACCAATGGCCTGGCGTTGACAGACCACCATGGCATCTATATCCGCGGGGGCCTAAGTGAACAAATCAACTTTCCTCCTTAACTTGACACTAACTTCTTTTCTTCAGCTTTGGTCAAGGAGGTGCCCATCTCGGTGGTGTGAAAATCTAGGGGATTAATTTGGACCTCTTTTAAATATTCTTTGGGCATCAATATCCTTCTTTTTCAGGCTCTATTATGGGATCCTAATTCACAAAATTCATCTCATGCGCGTATGGTTTTAGAGCAACAGCTGCAATTATCTCTGCCTTTCTTATCCTTAAGCTTCCCTATAAACACTCTTAGGAAGCCTCTTGATCATCTTGGATTATTCTAACCCGGCCTTTAGGTAGTAAGTACTTCATACTTATGTATAAGGTCGATAGGGCGACTTCTAAAAGGTTGAAGAGAGACCATCATATGGAGGTGTTGTATGAATATGGGGGCGTCTACCAAGAGATATCTAACCTTAATCTTTATTGCGCTCTCATGAATCCCAAACATTGTCTTGAGAGTTACATGGCTTTTCATCTATATTTGTTTGCAAGAGAACCTGACAAACGAACCTTAAAACGTTTGTAGGTCATTTGGATCCAACTAGAGCTTCTCGAATGTGTCCCAATATAAGGCATATATTGAACACCTCGGGTCTATCAATACTCGTTTTATATCTCAATAGTCACACTACACTGTTATGCCCATGAGTTCATTATCATGAGGATGGATGCCAACGACATATTTATCCGAGAAACTAATTTTAGGTTTTAACTTTCTTCTGGAATTTAGTTTGGGGTTAGTGGACAAACCTTATACCTCCAGACTTGTCGAATGTATCTTTTATGGAGGGATATGGACTCTACACCTCCAACAAATCCCCTTCCATGGTGTAAGTAGATATGGCCAAGTTGGTATATGTTGTGGTGCCTTGCCTTGTCACCTTGTTAAAGAAGGTGACTTATAAATTGAAGGTAAGTGTGTACCAATTAAGTTTTATCATACTTTATAGTGGGCACCAATTGTACTTGTTAAAAGTATAATAGTGGGAAAAAGTATGCTCACATAAGGATTCCGAGAGACTCAGTGTATTTATGTTTTGTAAAATTCGTCCTTTTTTCCCAATTCGAAGATTGAGTTATATAGAGGATTTTGGGACAACTTCTTGGAGGAATGGTTTCTTCCACTTTATTTAAAAAAACGTGAGAGTAAGTGAAAACCAGTTCTTGCTCTTTTTTTGGGAATATGTGGCCTTATGGATGATATGTTTCTTCCCCGTGATTTGGTCAAGACTGTTTGTCTGTTTTCATATCTCTTAGAACATATACACGTTGGAATAGATAAGTGATAATATGTTTACACTACTACGGAAAACATATACAACAACGGTTGGGAAAGGGATAACATCACGCGTGACCTGTTGTTGTTACGTAGGGTGTGGTTGTATATGCGCTACTTACAATCACTATCTTATGGTTGTTGTAGAAAACCTGAAAGTGCGCGATATATTATCACGATTGATATCCTAACCGTTGTAATATATTAAAGGTCCCAGGTTTGATTCACATCGCATTTTATGTATATAACAACGGTCTACTATGACAACCGTGGTTATATTATATATTATAACTATACAACCACAGTCATAATTAAAAAATGTCGTTAAATTATATGCTTTTTTAAAACATAAGTTTCTGCATTTTGAAAATTTTCCATTTTATAACCTGTATTGTTTAAATTGTAACAAAATAGAAACAACAATTGAAGATGTATATTAAAACACTCAAACTCAAATACTTATTTATTTCATCAAATCAAAAATCATATTTACAACACTCAAATTCAAATGTACATCTAACACACACACACACACACACACACACACACACACACACACACACACACACACACACACACACACACACACACACACACACACACACACACACACACACACACACACACACACACACACACACACACACACACACACACACACACACACACACACACACACACACACACACACACACACACACACACACACACACACACACACACACACACACACACACACACACACACACACACACACACACACACACACACACACACACACACACACACACACACACACACACACACACACACACACACACACACACACACACACACACACACACACACACACACACACACACACACACACACACACACACACACACACACACACACACACACACACACACACACACACACACACACACACACACACACACACACACACACACACACACACACACACACACACACACACACACACACACACACACACACACACACACACACACACACACACACACACACACACACACACACACACACACACACACACACACACACACACACACACACACACACACACACACACACACACACACACACACACACGCATATATATATATATATATATATATATATATATATATATATATATATATATATATATATATATATATATATATATATATATATATATATATATATATATATATATATATATATATATATATATATATATATATATATATGTTTGTGTGTGTGTGTGTGTGTGTATATACACACACACACAGATATATATAAATGAATGTCAAAAGTAATATAGCCACTTACATTAGGGAAGATAAATGTTGGTTTTTTTCTAATATTGTTCAACATATTGTATTGCTTCATAACATTGTACATTGAAAAAAATTTACGGGCTAAACCAATTAAAAAGTCAAAGAAAATATGTATTACTTACAAGTTTCATATAAACATAAACTTACCCATTAATAATTTGCTTCATTTTATGTTCGAGTGGTTTATTTAAGGAAAAAGTGTCGTTATCGTATTTGTCTTAAGCGATATGATGATCAATTGCCAATGATCACTGAATAAACACGAGCATATATATAATTAGTATTTTCTAAAACAAAACTAACTATAAAAGATAAACCAAAATTTCAAAATTACTTATGCATTGAGAAATGGTGCTAAATAACATTCTTTTTCTCCTTGATTTAACCGTTCAGAAATGTAGGACTCAATCTCTTTTGACTTTGTATTTATCCATCGAATACTATAAGGATCCAAGATGGCATAAATATTCGATTTATTTAACTATATACTTACATGATGAATGCACCTAAATTGTTAAACAAAATTCAAAAAATAAGTAAGAAAATACAAAAATGATAATATAGACAAAAACGATAATGTACCTAAATAAAAATATACTTACGTGCACCAAACTTGCAATATCCCTATGTCCAGCCAATTATTTCCATAGAGAAAATCTCATATGTCATTAGGATAAGAGTAGACGAGCTCTATTGATGGACAATGCTCTAGAGTCAGAGAATACGGGTCATCGTATTCCGCAACCAAAACGTATAACGTGACGATTTCATTTGTGAAAGGATCCAATAACTCATTGACCTCTTTAGCGGGGGCGGCTGAACAATTGCTTCCTTTAGTGCTAGCATGATGCACGACATGTGTTTAAAGAACTTTATCATCAACATTATCGTCATTTTTATCCGTACTTTGTGGTAAGGATCCACTTATTCTCTACGACCTAACATTCATTTTGAATACAATACATAACATTCATTTAAAACTAATACCTTAGCATATGTCCATATGCTATCTTTGACATCATCTAGCGCTTATTTTCAATCATCTGCCAATTTAATAACTTTGTTACGTCCAAGGAATGCAACATAACTCTTAAAAAGAGAAAAATATTCACCATCAACTACTCTATAATATGAATCAAACACGATAGGCAATTTGATACCAGATTTGTAGACTTTTGTTACTTTGGTAAGCATTGGGGCACCTCTTTGTGATATTTTCTTTCTGATTTGAGTATCACTTGTCATAGTTTCCTCGCCACTAGATGAAGAATACTACAAAGATGACATCTATTTTAAAAAACAACAACAACAAGCTCTTTTAAAAATTATCACATAGACATTCAACAATAACCATAACAACAAACTCTTTCATCTATTATCACACACACACATTCAACAACAACAACAACAAAAGATTAATAAAGTTTTATGAAACACATTCAACAAGAACCAAAAAAACAACAAAAACAACATCAACAACAATGGAAACTGAAGTTTACTGTAGATGCATGGGAAAAAGTTTTACGTACCGTAAATGTGATGACTAAGTAAATGTGAATATTTGGATTGATACAGATAGTGTTGTTGTTGTATTCCTCCTTGACAATGACGATAATGTAAGTGTTGGCGTTGGTGTGTTAGGGTTGAAAACGAACCGATGATGATGACGATGACTACGGGTTAAAAATGAACAATGAATACAAAACGATGAACCGATGATGATGAACAATGAACCGAGGATGAACGATGAATGTTATGGTTGAAATGGTGTATCGTTTCTCGACACTGGACGTTAGGGTTGATATTGTGTATCGTTTCTCGACACTGGACGTTAGGGTTGAAATGGTGTATCGTTTCTCATCAAAGAATGACTATTGAAGAGACAAGCTAGTTAGCTTGATAAAAATGAATGAATAATACCACCACGGCCAAAAACAAGAAACGTGGTGATATGTTACTTAATAAATTAAATTTCATAAAGAAGCGTCATTGTATTCCAATTAAAAATATTTAAAACAAAATGAAAAATATGTCACAACGGTTCTACTACGAAACCGTGATGATATCTCATTTATTTAAAAATTAAAAATAAATAAATATAAAAAGGCGCAACAAAATATTAAAGAAATAAAACATTTGACACGTCAGTATATTACAATTTAAAATATTTAAAATAAATCATAACGGTTGAGTTACTCAACCGTGCTGGTATCCAATGTTAAAGAAATGTTAAATATACAAAGGTGCGACTAAATGTTAAAGAAATAAAACATTCGAGGGTGCTGAGATTTAAACCCATGAAAGGGTGATAATATAATCGCGGTCGTATGTTTCATCTGTGATTATATCATATCAAAATTTTCATAAGCAAATAAAAGAAAATTATCACGCGTTAAATAAGACATATCATCGTAGTAGAAATCTAACTATAGTAGAATTAATGATATTGAAGATGTATTTTATAGTAGTGTTAGATAGAGTGATCAGGTTCAATTTGGACGACTGTTTTGGACAGCTAAACCCGCTTCGTGCGTTTGCCAATTTTGTTGCAGTTGATTTGGATTGCTTTATCATGAACCATCTATTTTTTATATCCAATAAAATTATTTCAGTCCAATATCATGTTAGATATTAATTATTATTATCACGATATGGTTTGTTGTTGAATTAGGAGTCTATAGAGGTTAATATTGAGTTAGTCAATAACTATTATTAATACTATTTTTCTCTCATATTTTATACATCAAAAAATTATAAAAATTAATCCAACATAAAAAAGTTTAGCACTTGCGAAATTCAAATCAATTTTTTTAACACTTCGATTAGTCTATTTATACCAATTTTCTAAAATATTTTCAACACAAATTAAAAATTAATAATAAATGAAAGGCTGATATTTTTAAATAAAACTATATTTGAAATTGAATATATATTTAAAGTTAATTTTTGTGATGAGATTTAAAATTAGGTCGTGGGAGTAACCTATTTGGCCATAATGGTTATGAGACAAACACTAGTTTAACACCATTATTGTGAATTGAATTGTCTACCAGTATAGTTGTTGGAACACTATGTGCTGTTCTAATAGTAGTACTAGAAAACAAGCTAGCACTGATATCCTGACCCTAACCTTTTAAAGAGAACTGAGACTAGATGCTAGTGCTAGATTTAGGTGATCTGCAAAGAATTCATTAACTTCATTGTGTATTTACTCTTTTATTGGAATTCATTTAATATTTCTATCTTATAAGTTATAACTAAGTAAGTTATCTCATTTTATTGAGAAGGGGGTTAGGAGTGGAACTGGAAAACTATCAAGTTGGGAGGATATGGTGTAATGTTTTGGAATAAATTGGTTTTTTTTTTCATATTTTTGTTTTGATGATAATAAAATATTTAAATAATATGATATATTAATGTTTGTTTAATTGTGCAGGATTATAGATTAAAATTCTTATTAAATTTAAGTATTGGTTATGATTTTGAACATTTACAGAGAAGCGTGAATATCATATTCTAATATAACAGAAGTTGAAGAATTGACCCTAAAGAAGTCATCTTTCAAAAGAGATCAACATTGAAAGATCAGACTCTGAAGAAGTCATTATATAAAAAACAGACTTTGAAGAAGTTTGTTTCTTGTTATCAGAACCTAAGGTAGTCAAAGCGCAAGAACTAAGATGACACCGATAGGTCATTGTTTATCTCAGAATATACTTTATCACATGATAACCTAAGCTTTAGGTTCTTCATAGAGTCTGTTGGAATACAACAGCTAACTTCTTTTGTAGCAAAGATTTTTCAAACTAGTTTCACCTAACCTGACAGTTTGGTGAAACATCTCAACGTCTCCTAATGTCTCTTTTAAAAGTTCTCAAAGGGCTTTATTGTTGCATCTTCAACGACTCTTTTCTTTGCTATTTAAGGAGTTAAGAGACTTGAAGAAAATACAACACGTGGAATACACGCATACATGTTGAACATGCTAATAAGCAACGATTGGTTACTAAAGAGAAACTACTTTGTCAAAGTTTTAGCATAAGCTAAACTTAGAGTTTCTTATCCTTGTATATCTTAGAAATCCTTAAGAATTAAAATATTCTTATTGCATTGTATTATTTATACACATCTGATGGTATATCAAGTGTATTCACCCAACAATCATTTATCTACTAGGTAGATTGTTAATAGTCTCTTACTAAGTGGTTGAGCAAGAAAGTCCCAAACTTGTGTGTTTGAGCAAGGAAGTCTTTAGCTTGTGCGCTAGAGCAAGAAAGTCTCAGACTTGTGTGTTTGAGCAAAGAAGTCTTTATCTTGTGCCTTGAGCAAGGAAGTCTCAGACTTCTGTGTTTAAGCAATGAAGTCTTTAACTTGTGTGCTAGTGCAAGAAAGTCTTAAGCTTGTATGCTTGAGCAAGGAAGTCTCATACTTGTATGTGAGCAAGGAAGTCTTAAGCTTATGCGCTTGAGCAAGGAAATATCATACTTGTGTCTGTGAGCAAGGAAGTCTTAAGCTTGTAGGCTTGAACAAGGAAGTCTCATACTTGTGTGTGTGAGCAAAGAAGTCTCTTGTTTGTGTGCTTTAGCAAATTGTAATCTTGTTTTATTATAATGAAAATCTATTGCATGTACAAGAGGACTGGACTACTCTCGATTTGTGAGATGAACCAAGACAACTCTGTGTGTTATTATTATTTCTTGCATTTTATATCTGCTTCATATCACTAACTAACTCAGATTCTATAACCTTGTGTTTAGAATCTGATTTAAGAGTTTTAGAAGAAAGAAAAAGTTAACACAATTCAACCCTCTTTCTTGTGTTTTTCTCACCATCACAATGATATTGCATCTAATGTTTGCACATGATTTGTTACTCTTTGGGAAAGCCACTGAAAAACAAATGAAGTATGTCATGGACACCTTTATTATTTTTTGAAGCATGTCGGGTCAAGAAGTGAGCCGAGATAAGAATAGCGTGTTATTTTTTATGAATGTTCTTAGAAGTATGTAGTTGAATTAATGCAACTTTCTTGGTTCAGGGTTACTAGAAATTTCGGGAAGTATCTTGGAGTTTTTATAAGTGGTAGAAATCTTAGAAGGAATGATTTTCAATATATATTAGACTAGATTGCCTCGAAATTAAATAGTTGGAAGAAGAATAATCTGGCTTTTACAAGAAGAATTACATTAGCGGAAAATGTTATTGAAGTTATTCCTCTTTACCCGATGATGACTAACAGACTGCCAAAATCCTATATAGAAGACATTCATGATCTGCAACGGAAGTTTATATGGGGATATACTAATGATAAAAGAAAGTTAAATGTGGTAGGCTGAGACTCTCTCACAAGACCTAATGCTTTGGGTGATATTGGTCTTAGAAATCTAGAGGTTCTTAATACATTTTGTCTCATGAAGTTAGGATAAAAATTCATTAATAATTCAAAGGACCTATGGTGCAATATCTTGAGGAGCAAATACTTATAAAAAAAAGTGTATTGATGATTTTACTAAATATGACAACATGAACTCTAGTTTATGGAAGGATATTATCAAAAACATTCCTAAATTCTTAGAGTCCGGAAGTTGGAGTGTAGGGGATGGGAAAAACATCAATGCTCGTAAAGATAATTGTTTGGGAAAAGAGTTTTGTCTGGAAAACTTTGAGATTAATATTCCAGACGATCTATTGAAGTCAAAGTGTGTGATTTGGTGGATGAACACGGGGAGTAGAGATGAAGCATTCTTCAGAGCTAGTTGTCTCAGGAGTGGCTCGAGAAGCTTCGATCATGTTTGCCCCTAGCTTGGGGCACGATTTTGAAGTTTTTATTTTATAGGTACTAGCACTGGAGATTATTCGATGAGAGATCTGTTTAACATTGAAGCAGGCTTCAAGGATGATCCAAATGATGATGAGTGGAAATTGATTTGAAAAATTGGAGCCCCTCAAAGATGTTATCTTCTTTTTCGGTGAGGAATTTGTTTAACATTGAAGCAGGTTTCGAAGATGTTATTTTATTTTATCTTCTGTTTTCAATTTATGCTAATAATAAATATCTAAAACATTTTATCAGAATAATTTAATAAAAATGATTTATCAATTACATACATATTTTTAATAGTTGTGAAATTTCATATAAATAAAAATATATCTTTCTTTCAAATAATAATTTTAATTTAACAAAATTAAATCAAAAGCAATTTTAAAATTTATCTTTTTATTAAATGAAACTAATAGTTATTTTAATTAATGTTTATTTAAGCTTTATTAATATCTAAGTAGCAAGGGTGAAAATGCAGTTATTCAAATTTAAAATTAACACTTTTTAGTAGGCACAAATTTATTCTGAACCACCTATTTTAATTTTTGGTTTTGTTTTGATTCATTTATATTTTGGATTGAATATCTCTTATACTCTTTTCTGATAATTTTTGATTAATTAAGGATTTGAGGATTTGATTAAGATGAATCTATAATAGTGAAAAGTGAGATCAAACAAATTGTGCTGGTTCAGAAAGTTGGATGGATTTTGGTTGATAAACACTTGAATGGGATGGTTCATGAATGATCACATGAAAACAAAATACATGCAATCGTGCGGATTTTAAACCAAAAAGATACAAACCAAATTGAAGATATGAAAATTTTGAAATTTCTAGAAAAGTACTAATCAATAGAATCAGCCAAATATAGAGGCGTGATGAAAATGGTTTGCATTGCCTTTATTTAGAATAAAATCATTTTACTTGACATTGTGCCTACTACCAATATGCACATAATCACATCAAGTTTTATCACAAAATATAGTTGGGAAAAAAATATAAATGTGCAAATCATTTTAAATATTTTTTGCATTTACAAAAATGAGTAGGAGGAAAAACTAAAAAATATATGTGTTCTTTTTAGTTTTTTCTCTATGTTGTAAAACAATGCTCAAGAAAATAGAGTATAATTGATTTTTTATCAATACAAAAATCATAAGGTAAAAGAAAATAGAGAAGAAAAAAGAGAGACAATTCAAAGTGATTAAAAAGTTGGATTCTTGATTCAATTACACATTAAGGAACAATGTTTACAATTGAATCTCAGCGACACCACTTTTTCTCTCTGATTAGGATTATCAAGGATTGAAGGAGATGTGGTGGCTAATATGCTATTTATAAGTAAAAAAAACTAAACTCTAGTTTTCAACTAATATACTAAATAATTAGCCCAACAAACTGACACAATTTGTCATGCTAACTTAAACAACAAGCTGACATATTTCGACAACATGCTTGAACAAACTTCGACTACAGCATGCACATCTTCAACTACGATAGAGTTTGCTACAACATTAGGTTATAACCCATAAGCTACAAATCTCCACCTTGAAACAAAATCTGAACCCTAAAACCAACTAGTTGTCATCATGCAGTCCTATCAGTTGCATACAGTGGAAAAACTTTCAACTTGGCAATGTCTTGGTGATCATATCAACAACATTGTCATCAGTCAAAACCTTAGCACTCATACTTTTTTGCGCTCGATTCTCTCTGACGTAGTGAAGCCTTACATCTATGTGCTTTGTTAGCTCATGATAGGTTTAATTCTTCGACAGGTGTATGCCACTTTGACTATCACATTTAACATTGATAACTTGACCTTGAAGTTTCAGCTCCTTAGCAAAAGCATTAAGTGAAGGCAATATACTCTGCTTCAATTGCTGAAAAGAAAACAACCTTCTGAAGTGTTGCTTTCTAACTGATTGTTGTGCCAAACATAGTGAACACATATCCAAAAAAAGATTTTATGGAATCCATATAACCTCGTAACTATATTCGACAAATCTTTCAATTTTGACTTTTCTATCATCACCATAGGCTCCACCATAAATCAGGACTCTGCTCAGATACTCATTTATTTACCTTAAAATCCACTTTAATGTTTTCCAGTGTGCCTTCCCAAGATTGACCATATATCTGCTTACAAGACTCACTCCGTACGTTATGTCTGACGTCGTATAGACCAAAGAATACATCAAAGAACCTACTATACTAGCATATGGAATGATATTTATATAAAATCTTTCAACTTCAATACAGAGACTTTGAGTCGAACTCCGCTTAAACTAAGGATTAGTCGGTGTTACAACAGGATTTGAATTTGACATACCAAACTTGTTGAGAACCTTCAGTAGGTATGTCTTTTGAGATAAGCATAATCTTAGTTGCTTTCTATCTCTCCGGATGTCAATCCTAAGAATTTTGGAAGCAACTCCCAGATCCTTCATGTCAAACTCCTTATCGAGTTCAACCTTTACCTTCAAAACATCCTCGACACTTTTACTTACTATAAGGATGTCATCCATATAAAGCAACAAAATAACAAGAGAATCTCCAGGTCAAAATATGAGGTAAACACAGTGGTCAAACTAGCTCTTAGTGAAACCTATGTGTGTCATGAACTTGTCGAATCTCCTATTCTATTGTCGAGGAGATTGTTTCAGGCCATATAATGACCTATTCAACTTGCACACATAATTTTCCTTTCCCTTTTCTGTATACCTTCGTGTTTCCTCATCAGGATTCTTTCATCTAGATCACCATACAAGAACGTTGTGTTTACGCCTGTCGCTACGCGAAAAATGACACAGAGTCGCCACCGAATTTTTATTTATCCCACGGAAGGAAAGGGAAATAGCGATAAAACCTTTGGGAAAAGGAGCATGGTCATCGCAACCAAGTCTTAGGGTTCGGGAGTCGGTTATGCAAGGGGAAGGTATTAGCACCCCCTCGCATCCATCGTATTCGATGGGAACCTCCTATGTTGTTTGGCGTGAATGGGTGTTTTATTCTAAAAGTTTGCTTGTTTAAAGAAATAGGGGTTGGTGTTTATTTTAATGCTCACCAAGGATTGTGGCACTTGTGCCTACGTATCCTACTTAAAAGAAGTGACGAATCAGAGCTCCGTAGTTCGGAGGCTTATGAAATAGTTGTTTGTTGGTTGATTTTATACCTTGAAAAAGGGTTTTTGATTGATGCCTGTTGCACCCTAAAATTTGACCAACCGGTTCTCCTATCTGACTCATGGTTTAAATTCATATTCGCAGCTCAGACATGTGATTCCTGTGCAAAACAGGAGATATCAGAGTTTACAGCTTGATTTTTGTCTATCAGATATGGCAGACCCAGTCCAGATAACCAGGGTTATTTTCGGGAAATTGTGCGCTCCTCGGTGATTTTTCAGTGATTTTGGGGATATTCTGATGCCCGGGGATCTCCGTTCGATTCGATCTGGTCTCGTGCGCTTTTACGGTGGTCATTTGCATTCATCTGCATTTTTAGGATTTTGATAGGCTTTTGTGAATTTTTAACAGGCTTTATAGATTTTTCTGGAATTTAAATAGGGTTTTTGAATATTTTAATAGCTTAATTCTCTTTTTAGAATTTTCTAGAATATTTTAAATAGATTTTAATCATTTGTAGAATTTTAAATAAGATTTTAAATAGTTTTATCATTTTAGAATAATATAGCTTTTCTTTTAAATCATGTTTAAGGATTTTAATAGATATTAAGTGATATTAGAATGTTAATAGGGATTAGTAGAAATATAGAATTAATTAGATTTTAATTGATTTTCGGATTTAATTAGGATAATTAGACTTTTAATCATTTTTTAGAGTTTAAGTAGATATTAATTGTCTTTTTAGGATAATATAGAAATTAGAGCATTAATCTCTTTTTTAATTAGATTTTAATTGATTTTCGGATTTAATTAGGATAATATGAGTTTAATCATTTTTTAGAGTTAATTAGGATTAATTGATTTTTATAGAGTTAATTAGGGTTAATGTTTTGTTTAGTGGTCATTAGTTTAATCAGGATATTAATCAATTCTTTTTTTTTTTTTTTTTTGGGTTTTTTATTCATTTTTTCGTCTGGGCCCAAGGGGAGGTTTTTTGGTAAAGCCCAATTGACTCAGCAAGTCCAAAAAAGGGTCCAAAGTCTTCCACCAGCGTCCAGCAGACACCAGAACAATCCAGAAGTTTCCAGCGCATGTCAGTGATATAAATATTGATGACACGTGTTGAAGCAGGAGAGGACCCACGCGTTTACTCAGAGATCACGCCACCACAGCCATTCTGATTCCCCAGACGCTCACCACGTGGCCCACCTGTCCCCCACTCACTCTCTCTCTCAGTGCATGCATGCCACTTGGCGCCCCCACACCATTGCCTGAGTCTCTCCGTCAACCTCACCGGCGGCCATGCAAAACCGGTGAACCCTCGTCGCCGGCCACCGTCCAACTCCGGCCACCACCCTCCACTTTTCCAGAAATCGTCCTCAACCTTCATCATCTTCATCCCAATTTTTTCCAGAAATCGTCCTCAACCTTCATCATCTTCATCCCAATTTTTTCCAGAAATCATCTCATATCTTCATCATCCATCGAGATTTTTCCAGAACAACCTTCATCATCTTCATCCCAATTTTTTCCAGAAATCATCTCATATCTTCATCATCCGTCAAGATTTTTCCAGAACAACATTCATCGTCCATCAAGATTTTTTTCCAGAATAATACCTATCCTCCATCAATTTTTTCCAGCACGCTCAGACATTCATCATTCTCCAGCAAGATTCCCCAGAAAACATCATCTGCGTTCAATCTTCAAGTCACATTTCCAGAAACTCCAATCGCGTTCAATCTTCCAGGAGATTTCCAGATTTTCTTCGCTCCAACCTTCATCTGTAGTGTATTCAGAACAGTCCTTCAAAGAAGGCGAACTAATCCCAGGTATGCTCCTTGCATGTTCTTCTGTAGATTAAATTGCGTTGCCTTCAACGATTAGGGTTTCGAGATACTCATTTATGCGTGGTTTGTTGTATAACGCTGAGATTTGGGGGTTTGATCTTGATGCTGTGTTTGATGATGATATAGAACGTTTAGGTTTAGATTGATTGCGTATTAGGGTTGGTGTTTGTTGTTGATGGAGATCATAGGGGTTTCAGATAGAGAAGAGTTGAGGAAGACGAAAGGGTGAAACGGCGCTAGGTCAAGGATGAACAGTAGCTAGGCTTGTGAGAGGAAATGGTTTTGTTTAGGTTTTTTCTGATTAGATTTGGACTGGGCTTAGGCCCAAGCGTGTTCTGAACGCTACACCCCATTATTGCTCAATCACCCCCATGGCGTGAGAGACCTGAGTGAATTGTAGTTGGGCCTTAGGCCCTATTGCTTCCTGCACCCCCTCGTTGGGGCCCATAGGGGATAATAACTGAATAAATTACTAACGCTGCCCCCCCCAGGTTTTTTTCAGTTTCAATATTTGTTAGTTGTTTTTGGCAGCTTGGGCCCTGCGCCCCAGATTGCTTTTAGTACCCCCCAAATCAGGGCCCAAGGAATTGATAACTAGACTCTTGCTGTTTGCACCCTCCATGTCATTTTCCTTTATTTTTTGATTTTTCTTTTATATTTTTCATATTAGAAAATCATAATAAATGTAAATAATTGTTTTTTTAATAATTCTTTTTTCCACCATTTCATAAAAAAATGTTAAGAAAATTAACTAAAAATAAAAGTGACTTTTTATTTTTGTTCCCTATTTTTGTGCATATTTTCCATTTTAATTGATGTGTTTTTAATATTTTTAATGCATGCATATCATTAGGAAATTCATAAAAAATAGTAGATTTAGTCAAATAATTCCGTTCTTTTTTCTGTAGACTCGTGACTCAGTGTAGAATTTTATAGTGCAAAAACATTAGCTTAATCATGCATTTTCATTTTAATTGCATTTTTCCACTGTTATTGATGTTGAATAATCGGTCTGTGAATATGTCTGTGCTGCTGATTTTAATTCTTTCATCTGGTGTTGAATTTTGTTCTGATTTTTTCAGTATGTTATCCTAGAGCCATGTAGGTTTCCCATTAGATTTTTATTAGATTTTTGTAGGGTATTCTGATAGGATTTGTCTGAGCCTGAAAATAGGAGAAGTTTTGATGACTTCTGACTTTGAAGTTCAACTGTGGTTGAACTTCAGAGATAGTCTCCTGTGGTTTGTTGGCCTGTGGTTTCTTCTTGAAGGTGGGAGCTGATTGAGGACCTGTTGGAGCTTGCAGAGTTGCAGTGGATTGAGGCTTAGTCTAGGAGCTTGTTGTCTGTGTGTGAGGTTCGAGATCCTGAAGTTTGAAGGGAGTTTATGGTACTTTCCTGAGGAAGGCACTATGAATGACTTTCATTCTTTCTTCTCACCTCTTTCGTAAGTATCCAATGATGTTGGAGCCGACTTGTGAGTTTAATTTCTCCTGAGGAGGGATGTAAACTGATCACATGTTGTTGAGCCACATGGGATACGATTCCTAAGTGGAAGCCCCCTAGTACTTTCCTGAGGAAGGTCCTATGGGTCTATTCACTTAGTTCCAGTAGTTTATCTGGGTCTTCTCAAGTATCCAGTGATGTTGGAGCCAACTTGTGAGTTTAATTCCTCCTGAGGAGGAATGTAAACTGATCACAGTTGTTGAGCCACGAAGGGTACGATTCCTAAGTGTCAGCCTCCTAGTACTTTCCTGAGGAAGGTCCTATGAGTCTGCTCACTTAGTTCCCTTAGTGCATATAGGTTTCTCAAGTATCCCGTGATGCCGGAGCCTTCATGTGAGTTTAATTCCTCCTGAGGAGGAATGTAAACTGATCACAGTTGTCGAGCCGCATAGGATATGACTCCTGAGTAGTAACCTCCTGGTACTTTCCTGAGGAAAGCACTATGGGCTTGTCTGCTTAGCTTCCTTTCTCTGGTAAGCTTATTCTGAAGCTTGGAGAATGGGATTGATTCCTCTTGCCTAGGAGTTTGTTTAGGTCCCTGCTTAGGTTTTGATTAGGTTGTTGCTTAGGTCTTTGCTTAGGGTGCTGTATAGAGCTTTGGTTAGAGATAGATTAGGAGATTGTTTCAGGTTTGTTTGAGGCCCTGTTCAGGGTTAGTTTCTTTGTATTGTTTGACTTGCGTGATGTTATGTTGCATTAGACTTAGGTGTTCATCTAGATAGTTCTGAATAGGTGCATCTTAGAAGTAGACCTTGTGTGCATAAGAAGTTGAGGTGGTCCTCCTTCTGCTTGTTTGTTATTGCGTGGCTTTGCTTGTTGGTATTTGGTAGAGCTGAGCTCCCTTGCCTTTGTGGTTTGCGGCCTCCGTGCCTTGTTTGTCTAGTTGTTGCATTCATGCATATTTTCAGTATTCCTTTACATTGCAGTTTCTTGTTTGTAGTTTAATCCTGTTGCCATGATCCCTTAGGAGCTCTGACTTCTCCGCTGCGGAGTTGTTATGATAGACATTAGGATGGTCAACCAGGTGTGATAGCAGTAGGTAGATTCCCCTGTTTCTCAGCTATAGTTCTAGGGTTTCCCTTTCCTTTCTGTAGGAGCTTTTGAGTAGCTTGACCCGTAGTTAGCTGAACTACAGCTGCTCTGATTCTTCGTTCCAGACGAAGATATGTAGGCATAGGATGCGATATCCTAGCGAGCACACTAACGACTAACCTTTGTTCTCTCGCGGCTGTGCGATCGAGACTTTCCCGCTAACAACTAATTGTTATCCCTTTCTCTTGCCCGAGTGCATTTGAGACCAGATCGTATTTGTAGGTTCCCGGGCTTTAGGACCAGTTTGTTTTCTCACTGCTGTGTGAGAGCCCCTGTCCACCCGTAGTTAGCCGAACTACGTTTGCTCTGATCTTTCATTTCAGATGGAAGTACGTAGGCACAGGACGCGATGTCCTGGCGAGCAACCTTTCCCCCGTTTAGACGTAGGAAGTCGAACTACGTTGACTCTGACTTTCCCATTGCACGAGGGAATACGTAGGCCCAGAACACCGTATGTTCTGTCGAGTCCTGTCCTTTTATTTTCTTTTCAGACCAGCCATTAGCGTAGATAGATAATACACCCTTTTACCTATAAACACCAAGCGTGGATCCCATCGAGTACGATGGACGTGAGGGGTGCTAATACCTTCCCCTTGCGTAACCGACTCCCGAATCCAGGTTTTGGTTGCGATGACCATACCTTTTCCCGTCTTTTGCGAGGTTTACTTCGAGCGTTTCCTTTCCCGCTCTGAGGGATAAATAACGCACGGTGGCGACTCTCCTGTCAAGCCGGCGCCGATTTTCGCAGTAGCGACAGCTGGCGACTCTGCTGGGGACTTATAGCATCTAGGGACTTTTCCCATCCCTTATGCTGGGACCGTTTCCCATCCCCTACGCGAGTCAATCCTAGCGCTTGGGTGTTTATTGGTTGGGTGTTGTGCATATTGTGTTTTACTTTTCTGCACTTTACTTTTCTGTACCTTTACCTTTCCGCATTTATTTTCCAGCATTATATTATCATGATTATTGCTGTGGGCAAAGGGAGGTTACTGTGAGTGAAAAGCCGGACCTGGGCTTGAGTACACACCTAGATATAGTTGTGGAGAAGTAGTAGACGAACCTGTCTGCTGAGCAGGCACAGTTCCCTACGAAAATCTACGCTCAGACGAGATTCTTGCAGAGGTGCTCCTTTCCGGTCCTGAGGATCTGAGGGGAGTCCAGACGTGAGGATTGTCGACTCTGGGGACCGATCAATTGGAAGTCAGCTAAGTGAGGCCTCTTCATGACTTGATGATGCCACTCCTTCTGGGAATCGTATCGTCACTCATGAACGTCTGTGACGCTGATGACCGCATAGGATGCCGTACCTTTGTCCGTGGATTAGGTCTATCCTACCTGTGAGAGGGACTGGGTTATTGCAGGAAAACTGGCCTTCAGAAACCATGATTCAGTAGTCATCAGATGGTGTTCTTGATTCATCTCCAGTTGTGTTGTCTGGGTCAGATGGGTTTCTTATCTGAGGTTGAGGTTATTATCAGATGGTATTCTCGTCAGATACAGAGGTTCAGATGGTTTTCTTACCAGGGGATTGATATTTTGAGTATCAGATGATAGTTAGTGGCATGAGATTCTGATGACCGTGTTGGTTTTCTGTTCTTGATCACAAAGATATTCCTCTTCAGGCTACAGCATAGCCCCTGTGTTCGCAGATTGCATTATTTATCATATTGCATCATTGCATTACCATCTGCATTCAACTAACGTGTGTGTATTGCAGGTACATATTTTCCCTTCCAGTTCTGGTGTTCGTTCCTAGCAAGACATGGAAAACCTGAAGAAAGTATTGCCCTATAAGTTTCCGTCGCCGAATATCAGTCTACTGTTAGAATTGATGGCTATTGCTAAGAAGAGAGGAATGGGTGACTTCAGAAAGAGATATGGGAGGATTCTGACCTACGTTTATCAGCCATCTGTCTACGAGACCAGCGGCATCTATACTCTGTTACAGTTTTATGATGCGGAGCTCAGGTGTTTTGTATTTCCCGACTTTGTTTTGGCTCCTACCCTGGAGGAGTACTCTGCACTTCTGGATATACCGATCCGTGAGCAGATGCCTTTTTATCGTACGGACGCTGAGCCTAAGCTGGCTGAGCTTTCTGCCATCCTGTGCTTGAAAGAGTCTGAGCTGTCTGGGAAGATGATCAGAAGAGGAGACGTATGGGGATTTCCGTTGGATGTCTTAGTGGATAAGGCTCGAGAGTATGCCCAGAAGGGTAAATGGGATGTTTTTGACGTTATCCTTGCTGTATGTGTGTATGGCATCGTGTTGTTCCCGAACATTCCTGATTTTGTTGATTCTGATGCCTTCTATATTTTGGCTGCGGGAAACCCAGTTCCTACTTTGCTGGGAGATATCCACCATTCAACTCATTATCAGAATGAAAAGCGACGAGGAAGGAATGTGTCTTGTTGTGTACCCCTCCTATGCAGGTGGTTCACCAGTCATTTGCCTAAGTCAGGTCCGTTTGTCACCTCTATCAATTCTCTAGGATGGCCCGAGCGCTTAATGGGATTAACTGCTGAGGACGTGGTATGGACCAATAAAGAGGTATTTGGAGCTGAAGTCATACTCAAAGGCGAAGGATTCCCGAATGTTCCGTTAATAGGAAGGAAAGGTTGTGTCAACTATAACCCTTCCTTATTGATCAAGCAATTTGGGTACATACCTAATGGAGCGCCAAAGCCCGAGGAGATACAGGAATCTCTGTATCTCACCGGGGCAATAGGGAAAGAGATGCTGACCAAACTTGAGAAAGCCTGGAAAAACTTGCACAAGAGAGGGAAGCTTTCAGGTAACAGAGGGGATACTCGAGTTCCTAGCCCATATGTAGAATGGATTCGTGAGCGAGCTGTGAAGTTCCTTATGCCGTATCCAGCGGTTCAGCCATTGCATCCTCCTCCGGTAGAGGAGCCTACCACTGTGGACATTCAGGTTTACAAGCAGCTGATGGCGGAGAAAGAAGAGCTAGCAAGGGCTAAAGAGGCTTTAGAGCAGGAGAATGCCAAGCTTCGGCATGAAAATAATGAAACAGGATATATTTCTAAGCAACAGGCTGAAACTCTGAAACATCTGAAGGCTACGCTATTGGAATTGACTGAAACCAAGAAGCGTCTAGAGTTAGATGTCGACTCAGTTAGTAGTGTGTTGGCCACCAAGAAGCAAGAGCTGGAAAGGGCCTACACAAAGCTAGCCAAGTTCAGAGAACACTGGGATCTCACTATGACCAAGCGCAAGGAGCGAGAAGGAGAGCTGAAGACACAGGTTGCTCAGTTAGAAGAACAGGTCAAAGTGAAGAACGAAGAGCTTGAAGAAGAAGCCTGTCGCCGATACGAGGCCGAGCGTAAGCTGATAGATGCCATGAAGAACTTGGAAGATTTCCAGCATAGAGCAGATGCCAAGAGACCCAAACCTGGGGATGGTGCTAATGATAAGGCTTGGGAAGACTTTGTCAGAGACATCCAGGGGACGGTCAGGAAGAGGGATCGGCTGATAGAAGGTTTGATTTATCAACCAGATCACGCAGAGACAAAGAAGATGGTCGAGGACTTCCGCAACCGTACCCGTATTTGATTTCTCTTGTATTCTGTATGTTGAGATCACCACCAGGCATGTTGGCTGGGATCCTCTTTGTCATATCAGTTGTATGGAGCATAGTTATGTAACTTCTTGACAAGACTGTTATTCTAATCAATATATGAGGGTTTTTCCAAATATTGTCTCTATGGTTTATCTCGTCTTGCTACCACTGACACTGGAATTGGAGGGAAAATATCTCCAATGCACACATGCACGTTAGCATTTTTGTATTTCTGTTTGCATAAATCATATTGCATAGCATTTCTTTAGCAGGTCAGAGCACTTATCCAGCCTTTGTTTTCACCAGAAAGTGATTCTCGGGGAATTGTTTGAGGCAAGAGTGGAGTGTTGAAGACGACCAAGGGGCTGAAGCAGAGTTGAGTAGAATCAAGCAGCATAGTCGGTTACCGGTAATTGGTGGCTATGTCTGAAGGCAATTTCCAGTTTCCTGACACCCAGGCAGGGTTCGCTGTGGCGCCCAACCATCAGTATGATTCTATGGAAGGCTTCCCGCAAGCAAACAATCTTACTGCAGCCCAAGTTGTGCAGCCTGCTGTTGAGAGCAGAGATCGACATGAGCAGTTCGTTGCCCGAAACGAACGTTATCCTCCTGTTAACAATCAATGTGTTGCTTTCCCCGCAATGAATTACCGAAGAGATATTCCAGTGACCGGGTTAGTAGACCCAAGAGCTCTTGACGATGGTGGAAGACTCCGAGTGTTGGAAGAGCAAATGAAAGCCTTGGAAGCGAAAGATGTTGTTAACCTGGATGCTGTAGCCATGTGCTTGGTCCCTGACCTCGTGTTGCCGTACAAGTTCAAAATGCCGGAATTTGAAAAATACACAGGAGATAGCTGTCCGAAGTTGCATTTGATGATGTTCTGTCGAAGGATGACTTCGTTTGTGCGAAATGACAAGTTGATGATCCATTGCTTCCAGTATAGCCTGACTGGGGCATCGTTGAGATGGTATGTGCAATTGGAAAGTAACCAGATTCGATCATGGGTGGATTTAGCCAGAGCTTTCATAAAGCAGTATGATTACAACTTGGATTTGACTCCTAGTCTCGTAGATCTGCAAGAATTGTCTCAAGCAGAGAATGAATCATTCAGAGCGTATTTGCGAAGATGGAAAGAATTGGCTGCTAGTGTTCGACCACCGCTTCCGGAAAGGGAACTGGTTGACATCTTCTTGGGTACTCTGAAAGGCCATTATTTTGACAAATTGTTCAGTTGCACAAACTTTGTGGGCCTGATGAGGCTGGGAGAGATTGTTGAGAAAGGACTCAGGAGTGGAAAGTTTCGAGGTGTTCCTTACGTCCCAGTTGATAAGATTGAGTCAGTTGTCAGTTCTCAAGAAGAGTGGGAAGGAGATGACGTCACCTCAGAATCTCTAGCATCTCAGGATCAGTTTTCAGACACTTCAAGTCAACGGTCATCTTATCGCCGATCGCGTCAGCATGCTCCACGAAGACCAAGGAAGCCTGAAAGGCAGTTTACTCAGCTACCGGTGTCGTACAGCCAGTTGTTGCCAGATCTGGTCAGAAGCGGATTGATAGTGCCGAAAGAGACTAAGCCGGTAATTCCACCTTATCCTCCAGGCTTTGATGCCAGCGCCCGCTGTGAGTACCACGCTGGGGCACAGGGGCATTCAACGAATGATTGTAAAGTGCTTAGAAGTCAGATTCAGGATCTGTTAGACTCTAGCCGTATTTGCATCACTCCTCAAGGTTGTGTTCATATTAATGATTTTCCGTCTTCTAGTTGTGCGGGTTCGTCAGTTAATGTCATGGAAGACTCCACAGGAAGTGTGTGCTCTGAAGATTGCCAATCAGAAAGTTCGGTTGTATGGGAGAAATTTCTAGAGGTTTTCGCGTCGGATGCCGCATCTGTTTTCTCTGCTTAATCCGTTTAGCTTTTGTGCATCAGTATTTGTCGACCACCACCAGGATTGTTGGCTGGGGTCGTTATATTCAGACTCATTTGTGCTTACCTGCTGATTTTGTTGGTTGTACATGTGTGGGAGATGTTTGTCTGTGTGCTTATAGCTTGAGTTCTCTTTATCTCGTTGTGAATGTGTGTTTGTTTGCTACGCTGCATTATCATTTAGCAGGTATATCAGAACCGTGGGTCTTATTTCTTCATCATCCAGTTTGTTGCAGGAATTCCTCCAGAGATATGGAACAGAATCAGGTTGAATTGATCGAAGTCCAAAGCCAGCTGGTGCAGATGATGAGAGACATGCAAGAGATGCGTTCAGAGCAGAAGATTCTCAAAGAGGAGAACAGTCAGCTGAAGACCCAAGTGAGCTTGATCATGGAGGTAGTCAAGAATGTGCTTAGGAAAGAAGACGATCAGCTATTTGAAGCCGCAATGAAGAAGCTCGCGCTGTCTGTGCATGTGGAACCTGAGCAGCAACAGAGGATGCATCCGGCTCAACAGAGGATCCAGGAAGGGAAGCCAAGGAGAATATTTGAGGCACCACCTATGACCTATGCTGAGCTCTTGCAGATCTTATTGAGGTTTAATCTGGTTGAGAAGAGAACGTTGACACCACCAACGAAAGCGTTTCCTCAAGGGTACGATGCCAGTAAGCAATGTGAATTTCATTCCGGGGCATTCGGACACGACATCGAGGGTTGTCACGCTTTTAAGCACAATGTTCAAGACCTGATTGACTCGCACGATGTTGAATTCACGCCGGGCGGCGTAGCTGTGCATATTGCTCCTGTCTCAGTCGATGCTAAGATGACAGATGTTTCCAAAGCTGTAGTGGGTCAGAAGCGTATCCTGGACTCCATGGTGTCAGAATCTCCAGGCCCACAATTGTTGCCTATTCCTGGGGCAGATCTGAGAAAGCAAATGGCTAAGCATAAGGAGAGCGTTAATCAGTACATCGAAGATCAAGAAGCCGATGTTGCATTTGATACGAATGGTGCTCAAGGGTCAACCCGATACCGGCAGCAGCAGCCTCAGCAACAGAATAATCGGGGGTATAAAAGAGGTCAGAATCAAGGTCCTTTGGCAAGCCGTCATTTGGAAACTCCTCCTATACCATACGCACAGCTTCTGCAGACATTGCTTCAGCTCCAATTGGTTCGTAAAAGGACATTGGCTCCCTTAATGGGACCACCACCACCGGGGTACGATGCTGACGCTACTTGCGAGTTCCATACCGGGGCACCAGGCCATACGGTTGAGAACTGTAAAGCATTTAAGCACAAAGTGCAGGATCTGCTTGATAGTGCAGCAATCAGCTTCGGGCCGGGAGGTCCCCACATCATCTGAATGAAGGAGAAAGGGCTCTATAATTTGGCTGGGTCGTTGAAGCAGATCAGGACAGCATTGGATCGCCCCTAATAAAGATAGCTGGTTCAGCAGCAGGGCAGATGCAAAAGCCCAGTTCTCGGGAGCCAGCATATTTTCTTTGTTTTAGCTTGTCATTTCTTTGCATTTGTAATTGCTTTCCTGTTTGAATTTGTGAACTTGTTTGTAAAACTTGTTGTTTTCATTCGAACTGATGATAATGAAATAAATGTGCATGTTTTGATTGAATCCATTCGTGTTCACTAACTGTTTTGCAAATGTCCAACGCTTGGTTAAGTAGAATTTGGGGAGGATGACGAAAATGACTGACATGCAAATATCGATAATGTATGCTTTTGAAATAAAACCTGTTGATGATGTGCAGGCATTGTTTCAAATCCTTAAACACCGGAGATATAAGGAAGATAATCCCTTGTCAACCCCTTTGAGCCTTGTAGTAGGAGTTTCTTTCTGTGAACGAAAAAACCCTCAATCTTAACCTGGGGCAGGGTAGGTGTTAGCTAATTTGACCGAGCGTCCAAATTGCAAAAGGAGTGTCCGTTCGAGGATCAATCACGTCCCTAGAGGTCGTGCCTAAAAGACCACAATGGTTCGATCAAGAGTGGGACAGCCACACCACTTCCCAAAGAGTCAGACAACCAGTGTCACACGACTTGTTCGAAAAAAAAAAAAAAATGAAAAAAAGAAATCAAAAGCCCGCTAAGTCAAGAAAATTTCAAAACAAATGACTTAGGCAAAAATGAGGGCATCCCGCTGGACTAAAAATCAAAAGAAACTCAAAAGGAGTCAGTCCAGGCAAAAGTTAGGGATATGAAAAGAAAAAAATGAAAAGGATCAAAAGAAAAATCCTCGATGAAAATATGAGTCGTGTGACCACAAATGTCAAAAACGAAAGAGTGAGTGGCTGTCACTCCAAAATCCAGAAGTTTCTCGAACTATCACTCCTTTTTTTCAGCCTTTGAGAGGTGAGCGCTAAGGTCGAATTAGCTGAACGTAGGACGGGAGAACATCAAGGAGAATGGGTGGGTTAAAAATAAACTTTGAGCCTCTATCCTTTTTTTTCAAAACCATGAACCTGACCACATTACAACCTTCAAAAGTCCTAATTGAAGCAGGTTGTTTCGAAAGCATACTCCGGTAAAGGTCGTGTCGATTCTGACTCCTAAAAAGGTTCCTCTTACCATGTTGGTACGGATGTCGATGAATGTTTTGTGCATTATATGCTATAAACTGTTTTTTCTTTTCCCAGTGAACAGATTGGATGTCAAAGCTGTCATATGGGTTGCATTAATACATCTTTTATGCAAAACAACTTGTTTTACTTGCGAGTAAGCGCTTGACAGCAGAAAAGCTTCCTACAGTGGAAAGTATGTTCGAGATAGAACGCAGAACGCCCGAATGTTCCGAGAGCAGGGGCAAGCTTTATTGTGATCCCCAGTCAGGTCAGCTTTTCGAAGTCAGTTTTTCTGGGACTATCAGGTTGAGATTCGGTGAATACGGCGCAGTCAAGAGTACTACTCTGAATCAGATAATCAGGGGCAAGGTCAGTGCGGTCAGGAGCAGACCATCTTAAGCGCGCAAAAGATGTGCGAGAAGCATGTAAGGCGAAGTATCTCAGAAGATCAGAACGCTGAGGCACGTTATATCAGACCATCGGGGCAACAAATTTGCAGATTCTCTTTCAAGGACTATCCCCACAGAGGTCCCGTAGGCTGAGGCATATCAGAAGCGAAAGGATTGTTGTTCTCTGTATCAGCAAGGCCATTCAGGGTTATTCGAGCAGATGCAGTCGATTTTCGAGAGCGAGATGAATGCGGAAGGTCGTGTCACTATCCCTTGACTCTTCACTGAAAGGTTGAGTATTCAGGAAGAATGTTTCCCAGCGTCAGTCGTACCTGACCCAGTAAGATAGCTTAAGAGCTCAAATCCATGTCTGCGATTATTGCGAAGCCCATCCGCGTTGGCGCATCAATTTCCAGATCCGAGCTTCATCAGCACGCAGGAGGACTCCCTCCATTTTCTCCAGCAAAGACCAATTTGCCATTGGTATGGGTAAGCTATTCCCAGAGGAGTCTAATCATATTCAGCACGTCTGCTATTTCACAGCGGAGTTATATACCCCAGCAGGGTTGCTTCGTTGAGGCGTTCGGTTGAAGTCCTCAATATCCCCAGCCTGGTTGATTTCACTCTCCCAGCATTTATTTTGCTAGGACGATTCAGTGATATCCGGGTTTATCCCCAGCGAAGTTGGCCTCGCCTTCAGCATTTATTTTGCTGAAGTGGTTCTCTGTACCCGGCCTTCTCCGGCAGCTCGAGCCTGCTAACATATTGCATGCATCATATTTGCATCATACCTGCATGACATTTTCAAAATGCGTAGCATTTCCATCTGGAATGGAGCATTACGTTGTAGAAAAACTAAAGCATTTGCATGTGCATACAAAGCATAAGTCAGGTTTTCTATCAGCCTCATATGGCACGTGAATTACTCTGTGATCAGTTCAGGGGCATTTATCCAGCAACAGTATTCAGACGATTCAGCGGATTATTTGTATCTCAGATCATACAGCGATTATGCTTTGATCAGTCAGTCATCTGATGTTGACAAGCTTTTCTTCCCGTCAATTCATATTGACGATGTGTTCCTCCAATGAATGGATTTCTTAGACGTTTTGAGTACGAACGTGGTTTTCTTTCCGTCTATCCATAGACGATGTGAAGTTGCGGGTGATCGCAGTAAGGTTTCAAGAAGGGGTTCCCCCAGGATATGCTTTCCTTTCCGTCTATCAGTAGACGATGTGAAGTTTCAGGCAATCTTCAATGGAGTTCAAAATAGAGTTTCTATAATAAGTAGCTTGCCTTTCCGTCTGTCAGCAGACGATGTGAAGTTTCGAGCTATTGTTCAGCGGGTTTCTTATTGCCAGATCATACATATGATGAGGTGTTTCCCCAGCGAGTCTTCTCCGGCTATCCTTAGTTGTTGAGGGGTTTCAAAACGATATTTCCGATAATGGTCTTCTTTCTGGTTATTGGATATGATGACGTTTAAGAGGGACTTTTCTGACCATCAATCCCTATTGATGACGAGGCTCTTCGAAGAATGTTCAGTTTGCGTGATCGTTGATTCCTATTGACGACATGATTCTTTAAAAGGTGGTTTTCTTCCCGTTAGTCCATACTGACGATGTGGCCCCTTCAAGGATATTGATCTTTCCATCAATTCCCGTAGACAGAAGGATTCTGAAATTCAAAGGATGATGTTGAATCGCGTTATGGTGTCTTTCCGTCTATCTTTAGACGATGTGAGTATGGAGATTATGGTAACTTTCCGTCTACCCTTAGACGATGTGAACATTGATTTGTTCATTAATCAGGATGATACCGTCTACCCTTAGACGATGAGAATAATGATTTGTTCATCAATCAGAATGATCCCGTCTACCCTTAGACGATGTGAATAATGATTTGTTCATCAATCAGGATGATTCCGTCTACTCTTAGACGATGAGAATAATGATTTGTTCATCAATCAGGATGATCCCGTCTACCCTTAGACGATGAGAATAATGATTTGTTCATCAATCAGGATGATACCGTCTACCCTTAGACGATGTGAATAATGATTTGTTCATCAATCAAGATGATCCCGTCTACCCTTAGACGATGAGAATAATGATTTGTTCATCAATCAGGATAATGCCGTCTACCCTTAGACGATGTGAATATGGAAATTAATGTTGTCTTCCCGTCTATCATTAGACGAGGTGAGTATTCAATCAGGGTGTCTTCCCGTCCATCTTTGGGCGATGTGAGTATATTTCTCTTCCTGCCTATCAGTAGGCAATGTGAAAGAATCAGGTATTTTTGTTGTAGCCCTCAGGGTTTGTTACATGGGGTATCACAAGCAACGGGTATTCGAATCAGGAGTTCTTTATCAGATGATTGATCAGTTTGGTGCCGCAATCACTGGACTCGGTTTTCTGGACTTTATTCTCCAAGCAGTTTACAGTATATGATCGCGGTTGGCAAATTTTCGGGTTTTATTTGTATTCAACCGTCTCGTACCTCTGAATGTTTGAAGGCTGAGCGCTCTTCAAACCCTTCAGGTCCAAGTCGCTTGAATAGGAGCAGCTGTTGCACCCTAAAATTTGACCAACCGGTTCTCCTATCTGACTCATGGTTTAAATTCATATTCGCAGCTCAGACATGTGATTCCTGTGCAAAACAGGAGATATCAGAGTTTACAGCTTGATTTTTGTCTATCAGATATGGCAGACCCAGTCCAGATAACCAGGGTTATTTTCGGGAAATTGTGCGCTCCTCGGTGATTTTTCAGTGATTTTGGGGATATTCTGATGCCCGGGGATCTCCGTTCGATTCGATCTGGTCTCGTGCGCTTTTACGGTGGTCATTTGCATTCATCTGCATTTTTAGGATTTTGATAGGCTTTTGTGAATTTTTAACAGGCTTTATAGATTTTTCTGGAATTTAAATAGGGTTTTTGAATATTTTAATAGCTTAATTCTCTTTTTAGAATTTTCTAGAATATTTTAAATAGATTTTAATCATTTGTAGGATTTTAAATAAGATTTTAAATAGTTTTATCATTTTAGAATAATATAGCTTTTCTTTTAAATCATGTTTAAGGATTTTAATAGATATTAAGTGATATTAGAATGTTAATAGGGATTAGTAGAAATATAGAATTAATTAGATTTTAATTGATTTTCGGATTTAATTAGGATAATTAGACTTTTAATCATTTTTTAGAGTTTAAGTAGATATTAATTGTCTTTTTAGGATAATATAGAAATTAGAGCATTAATCTCTTTTTTAATTAGATTTTAATTGATTTTCGGATTTAATTAGGATAATATGAGTTTAATCATTTTTTAGAGTTAATTAGGATTAATTGATTTTTATAGAGTTAATTAGGGTTAATGTTTTGTTTAGTGGTCATTAGTTTAATCAGGATATTAATCAATTCTTTTTTTTTTTTTTTTGGGTTTTTTATTCATTTTTTCGTCTGGGCCCAAGGGGAGGTTTTTTGGTAAAGCCCAATTGACTCAGCAAGTCCAAAAAAGGGTCCAAAGTCTTCCACCAGCGTCCAGCAGACACCAGAACAATCCAGAAGTTTCCAGCGCATGTCAGTGATATAAATATTGATGACACGTGTTGAAGCAGGAGAGGACCCACGCGTTTACTCAGAGATCACGCCACCACAGCCATTCTGATTCCCCAGACGCTCACCACGTGGCCCACCTGTCCCCCACTCACTCTCTCTCTCAGTGCATGCATGCCACTTGGCGCCCCCACACCATTGCCTGAGTCTCTCCGTCAACCTCACCGGCGGCCATGCAAAACCGGTGAACCCTCGTCGCCGGCCACCGTCCAACTCCGGCCACCACCCTCCACTTTTCCAGAAATCGTCCTCAACCTTCATCATCTTCATCCCAATTTTTTCCAGAAATCGTCCTCAACCTTCATCATCTTCATCCCAATTTTTTCCAGAAATCATCTCATATCTTCATCATCCATCGAGATTTTTCCAGAACAACCTTCATCATCTTCATCCCAATTTTTTCCAGAAATCATCTCATATCTTCATCATCCGTCAAGATTTTTCCAGAACAACATTCATCGTCCATCAAGATTTTTTTCCAGAATAATACCTATCCTCCATCAATTTTTTCCAGCACGCTCAGACATTCATCATTCTCCAGCAAGATTCCCCAGAAAACATCATCTGCGTTCAATCTTCAAGTCACATTTCCAGAAACTCCAATCGCGTTCAATCTTCCAGGAGATTTCCAGATTTTCTTCGCTCCAACCTTCATCTGTAGTGTATTCAGAACAGTCCTTCAAAGAAGGCGAACTAATCCCAGGTATGCTCCTTGCATGTTCTTCTGTAGATTAAATTGCGTTGCCTTCAACGATTAGGGTTTCGAGATACTCATTTATGCGTGGTTTGTTGTATAACGCTGAGATTTGGGGGTTTGATCTTGATGCTGTGTTTGATGATGATATAGAACGTTTAGGTTTAGATTGATTGCGTATTAGGGTTGGTGTTTGTTGTTGATGGAGATCATAGGGGTTTCAGATAGAGAAGAGTTGAGGAAGACGAAAGGGTGAAACGGCGCTAGGTCAAGGATGAACAGTAGCTAGGCTTGTGAGAGGAAATGGTTTTGTTTAGGTTTTTTCTGATTAGATTTGGACTGGGCTTAGGCCCAAGCGTGTTCTGAACGCTACACCCCATTATTGCTCAATCACCCCCATGGCGTGAGAGACCTGAGTGAATTGTAGTTGGGCCTTAGGCCCTATTGCTTCCTGCACCCCCTCGTTGGGGCCCATAGGGGATAATAACTGAATAAATTACTAACGCTGCCCCCCCCAGGTTTTTTTCAGTTTCAATATTTGTTAGTTGTTTTTGGCAGCTTGGGCCCTGCGCCCCAGATTGCTTTTAGTACCCCCCAAATCAGGGCCCAAGGAATTGATAACTAGACTCTTGCTGTTTGCACCCTCCATGTCATTTTCCTTTATTTTTTGATTTTTCTTTTATATTTTTCATATTAGAAAATCATAATAAATGTAAATAATTGTTTTTTTAATAATTCTTTTTTCCACCATTTCATAAAAAAATGTTAAGAAAATTAACTAAAAATAAAAGTGACTTTTTATTTTTGTTCCCTATTTTTGTGCATATTTTCCATTTTAATTGATGTGTTTTTAATATTTTTAATGCATGCATATCATTAGGAAATTCATAAAAAATAGTAGATTTAGTCAAATAATTCCGTTCTTTTTTCTGTAGACTCGTGACTCAGTGTAGAATTTTATAGTGCAAAAACATTAGCTTAATCATGCATTTTCATTTTAATTGCATTTTTCCACTGTTATTGATGTTGAATAATCGGTCTGTGAATATGTCTGTGCTGCTGATTTTAATTCTTTCATCTGGTGTTGAATTTTGTTCTGATTTTTTCAGTATGTTATCCTAGAGCCATGTAGGTTTCCCATTAGATTTTTATTAGATTTTTGTAGGGTATTCTGATAGGATTTGTCTGAGCCTGAAAATAGGAGAAGTTTTGATGACTTCTGACTTTGAAGTTCAACTGTGGTTGAACTTCAGAGATAGTCTCCTGTGGTTTGTTGGCCTGTGGTTTCTTCTTGAAGGTGGGAGCTGATTGAGGACCTGTTGGAGCTTGCAGAGTTGCAGTGGATTGAGGCTTAGTCTAGGAGCTTGTTGTCTGTGTGTGAGGTTCGAGATCCTGAAGTTTGAAGGGAGTTTATGGTACTTTCCTGAGGAAGGCACTATGAATGACTTTCATTCTTTCTTCTCACCTCTTTCGTAAGTATCCAATGATGTTGGAGCCGACTTGTGAGTTTAATTTCTCCTGAGGAGGGATGTAAACTGATCACATGTTGTTGAGCCACATGGGATACGATTCCTAAGTGGAAGCCCCCTAGTACTTTCCTGAGGAAGGTCCTATGGGTCTATTCACTTAGTTCCAGTAGTTTATCTGGGTCTTCTCAAGTATCCAGTGATGTTGGAGCCAACTTGTGAGTTTAATTCCTCCTGAGGAGGAATGTAAACTGATCACAGTTGTTGAGCCACGAAGGGTACGATTCCTAAGTGTCAGCCTCCTAGTACTTTCCTGAGGAAGGTCCTATGAGTCTGCTCACTTAGTTCCCTTAGTGCATATAGGTTTCTCAAGTATCCCGTGATGCCGGAGCCTTCATGTGAGTTTAATTCCTCCTGAGGAGGAATGTAAACTGATCACAGTTGTCGAGCCGCATAGGATATGACTCCTGAGTAGTAACCTCCTGGTACTTTCCTGAGGAAAGCACTATGGGCTTGTCTGCTTAGCTTCCTTTCTCTGGTAAGCTTATTCTGAAGCTTGGAGAATGGGATTGATTCCTCTTGCCTAGGAGTTTGTTTAGGTCCCTGCTTAGGTTTTGATTAGGTTGTTGCTTAGGTCTTTGCTTAGGGTGCTGTATAGAGCTTTGGTTAGAGATAGATTAGGAGATTGTTTCAGGTTTGTTTGAGGCCCTGTTCAGGGTTAGTTTCTTTGTATTGTTTGACTTGCGTGATGTTATGTTGCATTAGACTTAGGTGTTCATCTAGATAGTTCTGAATAGGTGCATCTTAGAAGTAGACCTTGTGTGCATAAGAAGTTGAGGTGGTCCTCCTTCTGCTTGTTTGTTATTGCGTGGCTTTGCTTGTTGGTATTTGGTAGAGCTGAGCTCCCTTGCCTTTGTGGTTTGCGGCCTCCGTGCCTTGTTTGTCTAGTTGTTGCATTCATGCATATTTTCAGTATTCCTTTACATTGCAGTTTCTTGTTTGTAGTTTAATCCTGTTGCCATGATCCCTTAGGAGCTCTGACTTCTCCGCTGCGGAGTTGTTATGATAGACATTAGGATGGTCAACCAGGTGTGATAGCAGTAGGTAGATTCCCCTGTTTCTCAGCTATAGTTCTAGGGTTTCCCTTTCCTTTCTGTAGGAGCTTTTGAGTAGCTTGACCCGTAGTTAGCTGAACTACAGCTGCTCTGATTCTTCGTTCCAGACGAAGATATGTAGGCATAGGATGCGATATCCTAGCGAGCACACTAACGACTAACCTTTGTTCTCTCGCGGCTGTGCGATCGAGACTTTCCCGCTAACAACTAATTGTTATCCCTTTCTCTTGCCCGAGTGCATTTGAGACCAGATCGTATTTGTAGGTTCCCGGGCTTTAGGACCAGTTTGTTTTCTCACTGCTGTGTGAGAGCCCCTGTCCACCCGTAGTTAGCCGAACTACGTTTGCTCTGATCTTTCATTTCAGATGGAAGTACGTAGGCACAGGACGCGATGTCCTGGCGAGCAACCTTTCCCCCGTTTAGACGTAGGAAGTCGAACTACGTTGACTCTGACTTTCCCATTGCACGAGGGAATACGTAGGCCCAGAACACCGTATGTTCTGTCGAGTCCTGTCCTTTTATTTTCTTTTCAGACCAGCCATTAGCGTAGATAGATAATACACCCTTTTACCTATAAACACCAAGCGTGGATCCCATCGAGTACGATGGACGTGAGGGGTGCTAATACCTTCCCCTTGCGTAACCGACTCCCGAATCCAGGTTTTGGTTGCGATGACCATACCTTTTCCCGTCTTTTGCGAGGTTTACTTCGAGCGTTTCCTTTCCCGCTCTGAGGGATAAATAACGCACGGTGGCGACTCTCCTGTCAAGCCGGCGCCGATTTTCGCAGTAGCGACAATGCCCTAAGGCGAAAAATAGTTTGATGAGTTGATGCTATTTTTAGGTTTTTTAAGAGAAATGGTTCTTGACTAGGATTACACAAAAGGACTTTGGATAGAGGTGAATGTTTCGAATAGCCAAGTCGAGCGCCTTGTATCCAAAACATTCAGAACGAGTGTAGGAGGATTCCATTCTCATTCCTTCTCCACCACCTTAAAAACCATGGTGTACAACCCTAACCATATATTTATTGTATTTTGGTTTTTTTATAAGAAAAAGGATCACTTGATATTGGATCAAGGTTTATTGTTTGTAAAGATATATTTGAAGCGATGCGGACAAGGTCGATGGCGATGTGCAAGGCAATCAACTTACAAGGTTAAAAATGGCTCGATAAAATCGAGAGTTTGTTTTTGAAAATGGTTTTTGGAATCAAAGGTCAACAAGGACAATAGCAATATTCACACTAAAATCATACAAACATATGGGGTTAGTCGGCAAAAAAAATCGAGACATGCAAAAAAAACGGCGAACTCTATGAAAAAAAAATTTCAAGGTAAAAACAGCAAAAAAAAATAAACAAACTGATCAGTTCGCGCCGCAAACTGATCAGTTCGCGCCGCAAACTGATCAGTTCGCGCCGCAAACTGATCAGTTCGCGCCGCGAACTGAGAAAAGTGAACATTCTGTTTTTTGCATGTTCGTGCCGCGAACTGAGAAAGTTTTCATTCTGATTTTTGCATGTTCGCGCTGCGACCTGAAGCGAAAAATGCAATATTTCTCTTTTTTTTTGCTGTCTTTTGTAGTTTTCTTTCCTTTCTATTGGTTCTTAAAAATGGTTTATTGGCCCCCTTAGAACCTTACATGATATACTCAGTATGACAACACATAAAAGAGGAAGTAAAATGAATATAAAAACAAAAAGTAAAGAGAGAAAGGTTTGATGAAATGGATACCCAAGAAATTTTCTATTCTTCTTGCAAGTCCTCCACTGATTTTTGTTGGATGTGCTCTCCACTCTTCACTCTATGTTGTGAAGGTTCTGCTTCTCAATGGTCCTCTTGTGCTTCTATGTCACTCTCTTTTTTATGGTTTTTCTTCCTTTCTATATTTCTGGTTTTTAGGGTTTCTCTTGCTCTCTCTATTTTCTGGTTTTTGCAATGTGTGTGGAATGTGTAATGAATGAATGAATTTGTTTACAGCCCCCTCCTTCTTATCTCTCCATTCTAGGGTTTTCTCTTCTCCCCACATATCAGATTTTTTTCATGGGGTAATGTCTCTTACCACCTTTCCTCATGTCACTCTCTTTCTTTCCTTTTCCATGCAAGAGGCTATGCTGCATCTTTGCTGTTGCGCTTTGCCTATGTTGTTTTTTCTGCAGCACTTTGTGCCTTGCACCCATTTTGTTGGCTTGTGCTTGGACAACTCCTCTTGGTCAATGCTACTACTTTTTGACAGCATTTTCAAAATTTGGTATTTAGATGTATTATCATATGTTATTCTCTTGATTTTGTGACATGTAGATTTTGTGACATGAGGTAATTTGCCACCTCTTGCATGAGGTTGTTTTGCCCATGATTAAACGTGCATATTCTTGGTCTTAAAATATTCCAATGTTTATTTAATTCTTGCATATTTCTTGGATGTTTGTAAGCATAATGTGGACTTGGTGTGTGTCGCTACTCGAAAAATGCATCGTGCAACGACGAGGAGGCGAAAAAGATAGACAGAAGAGTCGCCACCGAACTTTATTTATCCCATGTGGGGAAAGGAAAATATCGAGAAAACCTTAAGAAAATAATGGATAAGATGGTCTCGCGACCAAGAACGGGTTCGGAAGCCGGTTATGCGAAGGGAAGGTATTAGCACCCCTCGCATCCATCGTACTCGATGGGAACCTTTTGTTTGTCGATGTGTAATTATATTTGCTTAAATATTATGCTATAAGAAGTGTTCCACTGGGTAAAAGAAGGGTTAGAAACAAGAAAGTTAGGAGGAAAGAGAGAACGGGGAAGAAAAGAGAAAGAACAGACTCGGTAGGACTTTGCAGTCCTATGCCTACGTATTCTCAATAGATGTGAGAAAGTCAGAGTCGACGTAGTTCGGGGAACTACAGATATTGGGGGGAAAAGTGCTCGCCAAGACATCGCCGTCTTGTGCCTACGTATTCTCATCTGGCATGAGAAATCAGAGCAGACGTAGTTCGTGCTAACAGTGTGTTGATGTCTTTTATGGATGATGCTATCGTGCGCATTCTAGCAGTTAGGTGTTTTGCTGCTCGCTCGTTGGAGACTTAGGCATTACCTGTTTTGCGGTAGAACGGACGCAACATATCCTTTTTGAAAGATTGATTAATTTTCGCCACGCGGGGCTAAAAGTCGCATTTGATTGATTGGATTGTTTTTTAGGGGGGGCGAGACAGGTCCTCGGATAGTAACCCCTACGGGTAGTACCCAATTCTTTGTCTCAAAGTTTTTGTTATAAAAGGGTGTGGCGAACGAGGCGTCTTCGTATTGAAAGACGAGTATCAAGACCACACACACTACAGTGAGTATCCCGACACTCGGAGAGGAAGAAGACTACACTCAATCCTCTCTCTTTAATTCAATGCGAAGAGAACTTCATTCTCTTATTAAAGATGTTTTTGGCTTTGAATGGTAAGTGTTTTGCGACAGAGAACCCTACGGTAAACGTCAGCACTCGGGATAGGAGAAGGCCTACGCCTAACCACACCACGACCATTCAAGTTTTTTGTGAAAAGAATTTTGAAAATGCACTCGGTGTGGGACCGAGGTTTTAGGTGTGAAAGGTTACAGAATGAAGTTGTGAAAGGAGAGGTGGAATAAGTCGCGTCTTTGTATTGAAAGACGAGTATCGAGACCACCCTCACTACAGTGGGCATCCCAACACTCGGAGAAGAAGAGGTCTACACCCAATCCTCTATTTTTAGTTCAATACAAAGAGAAATTGATTTATTGAAAGATGGTTTGAAAATGGATTCGGTACGGAACCAAGGTTTTGAAAATGTACTCGGCGCGGAGCGGAGGTTTTGAAAATGCACTCGGTGCGAAGCCGAGGTTTTAGGAGGAAAAGGGGTGGAAGCGTCTTCGTATTAAAAGACGAGTGTCGAAACCACCCTCACTACAGTGGGCATCCCAACACTCGAAGAAGAAGGGGTCTACACCCAATCCTCTATTTTTAATTCAATACGAAGGATTTATTTTTAAAATATTTTCAAAGATACACTCGGTACGGGACCGAGATTTTTAGGAGGAAAAGTGTTGAAAAGAAATGGTCTCAGATCCAACGTCATTTATCAATAGCTTGACTTAACAACGGTTTACGGAGGTCTCGTCATCGGCCCTAAAGACAAAAATGTCCAATAACAAATGAAGAATAAAATTTAACTCTAAAAGTAAAAGGTCTAAGATAAATATAAAGATGTTAAAAGAGATAAAATATAAAAATAGTGCTTAGAAAATAATATATAATATACTCTAAAGGAAAAATTAGAAAATATAAAATAAAATATATTTACATATTAACAAAATCTGTTTTATAAAAACTAATATAACACAAAAAAATAATTAATAATAATAATAAAAACAGGGGAGGGGATGTGAAGGTTTAATGGGGACTGTAAACAGAAGAGAAAAAAAGGGGCCGGAGGCCCATCAACATTTATCAAAATAGAACAAAATAATAATAAAAAGAAATAAAATAAAATAAGTAAATAAAAATAAACAAAACGACGGAATCCTCTTCTCCAAATGTCTCTCTGTATCACTGTTCATTCTCACTTTCTCTGATCCGTCTCCATTTCTCCGCTCACGTTTTTTCGCTTTCGTTTCCTTGACCGTTTCGTTTCACACTCCTCTTCTCCATTTTGTTAACCTCTCTCCGTTCATGTCTCCGTTTAGATTCCGCCTCTGTTTGATTTTATGGGTTTAGAAGTGATGGCAGTAACGGTTTTCGGAGGTGGTTGGAGAACGACAGAATGTTGCGGTTGTGTTCGTTTTGAAGTTGGAGTAGGTTTGCGGAAATGGATGTTGGTGAGCTCAAGTTTGGTCGCTGTTGATTTTCTGGGTTTGTGGATGAATCAGTGAAGAAGGTTTGAATCTGGGTGTTGCTGGGTTGAAGTGTTTGAAGAACATGAACTGGGTTAGTGAGGATGTTCGTAGGTTGAATGAAAATGGATTTCCGTATTTAGATCGCGGTTGCAGAAGTTTGTTTATGGAGGTTGTGGATGGGCGAAAAATGGAAGAAGGTTGTTTCACAGTTAATTTCATGGAGTCGAGTTGAATCCTGAGAGGTAGGAGGAGGGAACGGCTGTAAAGATGATGATGAAGGTGATGAGTGGGCGGCGGCTGTTGTGTGTTTAGGGTTGTCCTTGGAGGCTAGGGTTGTTGGGGTTGCCCCTTCAGATTAGGGTTCCCCTTAGAAGAGAATGAACAGTATTTATACCCAAAATTGACACGTGGCAGTGGTTAAAGGAAAAAACAAAAATATTAAAAATAAAAAGGAGGAAGAAACAAAAATATTAAAAATAAAAGGAGGAAAAAACAAAAATATTAGACATAAAAAGGACTGAGTGGGATTCAAACTCCCATCCTTCAAACAATACACACACACGCCTTACCGCTGGGGCAGATATATACATTCATTAATAAAATCGCATAAATAACTATATGTACAAAACAAAATAATAAAAAGAAACAAAACAAAAAAAATGCTTCAGATGGGATTCGAACCCCATACCTCCAGTATAAACACACAGAACCTCATCCACTGGGACGGATTTCCTTTTGTTAAAAAAAATGCACAAACAAATATGTATTACATGAACATTAAAAAAATTAATTAATAAAAACTATTTCAAACTAATTAATAAATGAACAATAATAAAAACTAAAATATATTCTATACTAAAACTAATTCTAATGTAATAAATAATAAAATGATAATAACTTAAAAAAATAAAAATCTATTCAGAACTATTAATATTCTAAAAAATATTTAAATCCTAAAATATCTCTAACAATACTAATTTAATTCTAAAATCCTAAAATGTCTCTAAAAATAAATCTAATTAATTCTAAAACTAAAATGACTCTAAAAACAAATTAATTCTATGCTTATAAAAATAATCTATTTCTATCCTAAATAAGAAAAAAACTATTTCTAATAAAAATTCAAATAAATTAAACTTCTATATAAAAACTATAAAAATAAAATATATTCTAAAGAAAGAAGTAAATAACTATTCTAAATGATTAAATAAAGCAAAAAATAATAAATAAATGCAAAATGCCATGGGAAAACGGGCGAGCACCGAAATGTGCCGATATTATCAACATGGATTGAATTATCAAGAGGAGAGCGACTTTCGCTCGATTTTGACACTGAGCTTTTCGTTTGAATTAATTTGATTCGCCTGAAACGCGAGCAAAGCGGCTAAAATCCTGACAAATTCAATCCGGCTGATAATACGGGCAAAATGCGAAAATGATACGCAGATGAAAAACGAAGCAAAAGCCAGTCAAAGTCGGAAAACCGGTGGGCAAATTTTGGGGTGCAACAGCTGCCCCTATTCAATTGACTTGGACCAGAAGGGATGAAAAGCGATCGCTTTCAGACATTCAAGGTAGAAGGTGATTGAATACAAAAAGAACCCGGAAATTTGCCAACCGTAAAAAGAAACCTCTGTCATCACCGTCAGCCATCAATATCCAATTTCTAAAACATTTGACTCCACCGTCAGAACTCCACATAAAATTCCTTTGGCATTGCTGTCAGACATTCAAAACAATCAATCGGTAAATCACACCTGACATTGCCGCCAGTCATTCACATAAATAAAGCGTGTGACATTGCCGTCGGACAACCAAAACATCCAACATCGCCGCTGGAAAACTAAAACACCTGACATCGCCGCCAGAAACAAACATCCAACCTCGCCGCTGGGAAAACAAAATTACCTGACATCGCCGCCAGAAAAATACAAACCTAGTGAGATAACCCTGACATCGTCGTCATCAATCATAAATTCGACAAACATCTGACATTGCCGCCAGCTAACAATAATTCTGAGAAGCACCCGACATCGCCGTCAAGTACTTGTGGGGATACAGAACTCTGACATCGCCGCCAGACAACCACGATGCTAATAAACCTCTGACATTACCGCCAGACAAACATAAATTTGATAAGCACCTGACATTGCCGTCAACTCTCAACATCGTCCAATGATGGACGGAGAAACATTATATCCAAAACTCACATCGTCTAATGGTAGACAGGAAGAACAATATCCAAAATACTCACATCGTCCAATGATGGACGGAGAGGAAAATCATAACCAAATCTCGCATCGTCTAATGATAGACGAGAGGAATATCAAAACCAAATCTCGTATCGTCTAATGATAGACGAGAGGAAAATCATATCCAAATCTCGTATCGTCTAATGATAGACGAGAGGAACATCATATCCAAATCTCGCATCGTCTAATGATAGACGAGAGGAACATCATATCCAAATCTCACGACGTCTAAAGATAGACGGAGAAGACCATACCGAAGGCCAGATCAACATGCACTTGATCTTATCACATTGTCTAAAGATAGACAGGAAGAAACGTGTCCGAACCTCACATCGTCTAAAAATAGACGGAAAGAAAACCATACTCAAACTCCCAACGTCTAAAGATAGACGGAGAAAATACCTTTCCGAAGGCCAGATCAACATGCACTTGATCTTATCACCTTGTCTAAAGATAGACAGGAAGAAAACTTGTCTGAAGAACCACATCGTCTAAAGATAGACGGAAAGAAAACCATACTCAAACTCCCAACGTCTGAAGATAGACGGAGAAAATACCTTTCCGAAGGCCAGATCAACATGCACTTGATCTTATCACCTTGTCTAAAGATAGACAGGAAGAAAACTTGTCTGAAGAACCACATCGTCTAAAGATAGACGGAAAGAAAACCATACTCAAACTCCCAACGTCTGAAGATAGACGGAGAAAATACCTTTCCGAAGGCCAGATCAACATGCACTTGATCTTATCACCTTGTCTAAAGATAGACAGGAAGAAAACTTGTCTGAAGAACCACATCGTCTAAAGATAGACGGAAAGAAAACCATACTCAAACTCCCAACGTCTGAAGATAGACGGAGAAAATACCTTTCCGAAGGCCAGATCAACATGCACTTGATCTTATCACCTTGTCTAAAGATAGACAGGAAGAAAACTTGTCTGAAGAACCACATCGTCTAAAGATAGACGGAAAGAAAACCATACTCACGACGTCTAATGATAGACGGAGAAAATACTTGCTGGGGAAACACATCGTCAATAGGAACTGACGGAAAGAAAAACTGCTCGGGAATGTCATCATCAGAAGATTGATGGACAAAATCATAACCGTCATATGATCTGAAATCCGAGTAAACCAACAAGCTGTCTGAACAAAGCTGCTGGATAAATGCCCCTGGACTGATTACAGAGTGATTCACGTTGCCACAGAAGGCTAGCAAAAACTGGCTTATGCTTCGCATGCACATGCATATGTTTGAGAATGGCGCAATGCTCCATATGAAATGGAAATGCTACGCATTTGAGGATGAAATGCAAAGATGATGCAAATATGATAACTATATGCAAAATGCAGATGCAGGCTCGGGTTGCCGGGGGAAAGCTGGATGTGAAAGAACCATTCCAGCAAAATAAATGCTGAAGAGGTGAAGCCAATTCTGCTGAGAATAGCCGGATGTGCCAAGTATGATTGGACTCTCCTGGGGATAGCTTGCTCGTGCCAATGATGATTGGGCTTTTGCTGGGGAAGACAGGTGAAGGGTTACGACTTCCCGACATTCATCTTGAACCTGAAGACTGACTGCACCTGCTTGAATAGCTCTGAGTAGCTCTGAAGATATAGAGAGGAACAATTCCTTTACTTTTGATTTTTCCCCAGCCTGTGGGATCTCTGTGGGGATGTTCCTTGAAAGGAAAACTGAAAGCTCCTTACCCTGCTGGTCTGATATGAACTGCCTCAACATCATGAACCTCAGAGAGGTGCTTCCGATTAGCTGCCTTCTGGGTAAGAATAATATCTGTGCTCTTGGGGTAACCTGCCCCAGCCTTGAAGTGATTTGCCCCTGATTGGCCGATTTGTAGAAAAGTGCCCCTGGCTGACTTCGAGAGATTTATCGAATCTCGACCTGATTGCCCCAGATTAACTGATCTTCGGATGTCTGATTCCTTTGATGATCATTTGATATGCCTTGCCCCTGCTCAACGGAGTACTTAGGCGCTTTGCATCTTATCGATCAAACTTTCCACTGTAGAAACTTTCCTGCTGTTAAGTACTTACTCGCGAGTAAAACAAATTGTTTTGCAAATGATAATATCAATGCAATGCATATGACAGTTTTGAAATCCAAGTCTGTTCACTAGAAAAAAGTTGTGATGTATAGTGAATGAATCACTTATCGGAATGTCAACATCAATACCCATATGGTAAGAAAAATCCTTTTAGGAGTCAGTTTCGACGCGATCTTTACCGAAGTATGCTTTCGAAACAAACCTGCTTCAATTAGGTCTTTTGAAGGTTGTAACTTGGTTAGGTTCACGGTTTGAAAGAAAGGATGTAAGGCTCAAAGTTCTGTTTAACCCACCCACTCTCCTTGATGTTCTCCAATCCTATGTTCAGCTAATTCGACACTCGCTCGCCTCTCAGAGGTTGACTGACAGGAGTGATGGTTCAAGAAACCATAAGTTTTCGGAGTGACAGTCACTCGCTTTTCGTCTTTGGTGTCTGGAATCACACGACTTGTTCTTCGTCATTTTTTCATTCCCCTATTTTTGCCTGGACTGACTTTTTGAGTATATATTATGATCTCAAAGTCCAGCGGGATGCCCTAATTTTTTGCCTAAGCCACTTGTTTTCAAGTTATCGACTTAGCGGGCTTCTGTTTTTCTTTTCTTTTTTCGGAACAAATCAATGTGACACCAGCTGGTCTGACTTGTTGACGGGATTGTGACTGTCTCACTTCTTGGCTTTTTTAGGTACGACCTCTACGGGTGTGATTGATCCTCGAACAGAAACACTCCTCTTGCAATTTGGATGTTTAGTCGAATTAACTGACACCTACCCTGCCCCAGGTTAAGATTGAGGTTTTTTCGTTTTCAGAAAGAAACTCCTACAACTAGGCTCAAAGGGGTTGACAAGGGATTAACATCCTTATATCTCCTGTGTTTAGGGATTTGAAACAATGCCTGTACATCATCAGCAGAGATTTTATTCAAAAGTATACATTCGGAAGCCTGCGCGTCTTTCAACTTCGTCATCCTCCCTCAAGGAATTCCGCTTAAACAAGCGTTTGACATTAATGGAAAAGCAATATTGAGTGAACACAAATGGATTTAATCAAAACATGCATATTCATTTCATTATCATTATCAATCGAAAACAAACACGTCTTACAAATGAAATTTGCAAATAAGTTCACACTTAAACAGAAAAGAAACTACAAATGCAAAGGAATAACATGATAGAGAGATTTCCAGCTTCGGGGAACTGGGCTTTCATTCTTGACTTGCTGTTGAACCAACCATCTTTAGAATTGCTCATCGAAATCCGTCTGATACTCCTCTGAACATATGCTCTCGGTGAATCCCTCCATGACATTAGCTGCTGAACCCATATGACTTGACGAAGGAAGATCGTTGATCTGAATACCCTGAGGCGTGATTGAAAACCTGTTGGAGTCCAGCAGAGTCTGAACCTGGCTTCTAAGCACCTTACAGTCTTCAGTTGAATGCCCCTGTGCCCCAACATGGTACTCACAGCGGGCGTTGACATCAGAATCTAGCGGATGTGGAGAAGTCTCTGGATCAGTTTGCTTCGGCACAATCAAACCACCTCTGATCAAGTCTGGCAATATCTGACTGTACGATAATGGCAACTGAGTGAAGTGTCTCTCTGGCTTCCTCGGTCTTCGTCGGGCGTGCTGACGCGGCTGATGACGGTATGAATGTTGACTCTGTAGGGAAGCAGATATCTGATACGCAGACCTAACAGGTTGCTGACTCTGAATACTTGAAACGTCTGAAAACTGAATCTGAGGTAATGGAGATTCGAGGATAGCATTACTTTCTTTTTCCCATTCCTCTTTAGAGCTGACAACTGATTCACTTTCATAAACTGAGGTATCTGAGATGTCTCGAATCTTTCCACTCTTGATTCCTCTCTCAATACGTTCTCCTGCTTTTACCAAGTCAGAAAAGTTTAACGTTCCGCCACTGATCATTAAATCATAGTAATGGCCCTTCAGAGTACCCAAGAAGATGTCAACCAGTTCTCGATCCTGAACCGGTGGTTGAACACGAGCAGCGAGTTCTCTCCATCTCTGCACATACCCTCTAAAGGATTCATTCTCCGCTTGAGATAATTCTTGCAACTGCATGCGGCTGGGAGTCATGTCGAGATTGTAATTGTACTGCTTCACAAAGGCATTGGCTAAATCTGACCATGATCGGACGCAACCACTTTCCAACTGCATATACCAACTCAAAGATCCCCTACTCAGACTGTCTTGGAAACAGTGAATCATAAGCTTGTCATTATGGACATACGAAGTCATTCTTCTGCAATACATCACCAAATGCTGCTTCGGACAACTATCCCCTTTGTACTTCTCAAAATTGGGCGCCTTAAACTTCGGAGGCATCACAAGACCTGGCACCAAACACATGCTCGAAGCATTCAAATTAAGAGTGTTTCGACTCATCAGAGCATCAAGCTTTTCATCCAACAGACGATACCTTCTCATAAACTCGACAGTCTGTGGATTTTTAGGATTAATCTTTGGAACAACCCTTTGGGAATTCGGCACAGAGAAAGTGAAGTTCTGATAGTCCGAGTCATAGAGAGAAGATGAATCTCTATCTCTGACAATAGTATGCTCTTGATCTTCGACAGGAATCTGCACAGGCTGAGTTCGAGCAACATTGTTCACTGGAGTCCTCTGAACATTGGTCTCTCCTCTTGTCATAGCTGACATGGCCTCCATGAGCTGATCCAACTGATTCTTCATCATCGCAAACTCTGCCCTCGTAACAACCAAATTCTGCTCCTCTGAGTCCATGATCCTTCCAGAAGCTAACTCAAATCCAATGTGAATGTCGGGAAATCAACTGCGGGTTGGACAAAAGACTGGTAAGCTCTTTGCTCCGGTTGAGGATGGATATGCAAAAATGAGATGCAAATGAAATGCAATGCAAAATGCTAATGCAACACACAAAGGATCAAAGTCACAAATCCTGCAACACAACACAACGAGATATCTCTCACCTCGGGTGGGCAATCTATTGGTTTATAAGAGGGTATCCCAAAGGCTTTTCAAACAAAGTCCCATGCACTAACCCTCAAAAGTTTCCCATCAAAACGACTACTCGTAAGACGGTAATCCTTTCAAAAGGATGAACACAGAGTTATGTTTTAGCAACCTTCAGAATAAGGTTCTACAAAAGGTCCTCAGAATCGCGGACTCCCAAGTTGGAAATAAGAACGCCATTACGACTACACGTAGGACATAATCATCCCAAAGGGGTCTCATCTGAGCGGTGGAATTCGATCTAACTCGACGAGTCCTACGTCTCGCAAATCAGAAAGAACCCACCTCCTAACTTAGTGTATACTCGAAAGCTCGGGTAGAAAGCTTTATCCTCACAAACCAACCCAAATATACCCAACAGGTAAAGAATAAATCACAAACAAATGAAAGCAAAAACAAAACACAAACACGACAAACAAAATAGGCTTGACTTGCTATGGTGTTTCCCCAGCAGAGTCGCCAGCTGTCGCTACTCGAAAAATGCATCGTGCAACGACGAGGAGGCGAAAAAGATAGACAGAAGAGTCGCCACCGAACTTTATTTATCCCATGTGGGGAAAGGAAAATATCGAGAAAACCTTAAGAAAATAATGGATAAGATGGTCTCGCGACCAAGAACGGGTTCGGAAGCCGGTTATGCGAAGGGAAGGTATTAGCACCCCTCGCATCCATCGTACTCGATGGGAACCTTTTGTTTGTCGATGTGTAATTATATTTGCTTAAATATTATGCTATAAGAAGTGTTCCACTGGGTAAAAGAAGGGTTAGAAACAAGAAAGTTAGGAGGAAAGAGAGAACGGGGAAGAAAAGAGAAAGAACAGACTCGGTAGGACTTTGCAGTCCTATGCCTACGTATTCTCAATAGATGTGAGAAAGTCAGAGTCGACGTAGTTCGGGGAACTACAGATATTGGGGGGAAAAGTGCTCGCCAAGACATCGCCGTCTTGTGCCTACGTATTCTCATCTGGCATGAGAAATCAGAGCAGACGTAGTTCGTGCTAACAGTGTGTTGATGTCTTTTATGGATGATGCTATCGTGCGCATTCTAGCAGTTAGGTGTTTTGCTGCTCGCTCGTTGGAGACTTAGGCATTACCTGTTTTGCGGTAGAACGGACGCAACATATCCTTTTTGAAAGATTGATTAATTTTCGCCACGCGGGGCTAAAAGTCGCATTTGATTGATTGGATTGTTTTTTAGGGGGGGCGAGACAGGTCCTCGGATAGTAACCCCTACGGGTAGTACCCAATTCTTTGTCTCAAAGTTTTTGTTATAAAAGGGTGTGGCGAACGAGGCGTCTTCGTATTGAAAGACGAGTATCAAGACCACACACACTACAGTGAGTATCCCGACACTCGGAGAGGAAGAAGACTACACTCAATCCTCTCTCTTTAATTCAATGCGAAGAGAACTTCATTCTCTTATTAAAGATGTTTTTGGCTTTGAATGGTAAGTGTTTTGCGACAGAGAACCCTACGGTAAACGTCAGCACTCGGGATAGGAGAAGGCCTACGCCTAACCACACCACGACCATTCAAGTTTTTTGTGAAAAGAATTTTGAAAATGCACTCGGTGTGGGACCGAGGTTTTAGGTGTGAAAGGTTACAGAATGAAGTTGTGAAAGGAGAGGTGGAATAAGTCGCGTCTTTGTATTGAAAGACGAGTATCGAGACCACCCTCACTACAGTGGGCATCCCAACACTCGGAGAAGAAGAGGTCTACACCCAATCCTCTATTTTTAGTTCAATACAAAGAGAAATTGATTTATTGAAAGATGGTTTGAAAATGGATTCGGTACGGAACCAAGGTTTTGAAAATGTACTCGGCGCGGAGCGGAGGTTTTGAAAATGCACTCGGTGCGAAGCCGAGGTTTTAGGAGGAAAAGGGGTGGAAGCGTCTTCGTATTAAAAGACGAGTGTCGAAACCACCCTCACTACAGTGGGCATCCCAACACTCGAAGAAGAAGGGGTCTACACCCAATCCTCTATTTTTAATTCAATACGAAGGATTTATTTTTAAAATATTTTCAAAGATACACTCGGTACGGGACCGAGATTTTTAGGAGGAAAAGTGTTGAAAAGAAATGGTCTCAGATCCAACGTCATTTATCAATAGCTTGACTTAACAACGGTTTACGGAGGTCTCGTCATCGGCCCTAAAGACAAAAATGTCCAATAACAAATGAAGAATAAAATTTAACTCTAAAAGTAAAAGGTCTAAGATAAATATAAAGATGTTAAAAGAGATAAAATATAAAAATAGTGCTTAGAAAATAATATATAATATACTCTAAAGGAAAAATTAGAAAATATAAAATAAAATATATTTACATATTAACAAAATCTGTTTTATAAAAACTAATATAACACAAAAAAATAATTAATAATAATAATAAAAACAGGGGAGGGGATGTGAAGGTTTAATGGGGACTGTAAACAGAAGAGAAAAAAAGGGGCCGGAGGCCCATCAACATTTATCAAAATAGAACAAAATAATAATAAAAAGAAATAAAATAAAATAAGTAAATAAAAATAAACAAAACGACGGAATCCTCTTCTCCAAATGTCTCTCTGTATCACTGTTCATTCTCACTTTCTCTGATCCGTCTCCATTTCTCCGCTCACGTTTTTTCGCTTTCGTTTCCTTGACCGTTTCGTTTCACACTCCTCTTCTCCATTTTGTTAACCTCTCTCCGTTCATGTCTCCGTTTAGATTCCGCCTCTGTTTGATTTTATGGGTTTAGAAGTGATGGCAGTAACGGTTTTCGGAGGTGGTTGGAGAACGACAGAATGTTGCGGTTGTGTTCGTTTTGAAGTTGGAGTAGGTTTGCGGAAATGGATGTTGGTGAGCTCAAGTTTGGTCGCTGTTGATTTTCTGGGTTTGTGGATGAATCAGTGAAGAAGGTTTGAATCTGGGTGTTGCTGGGTTGAAGTGTTTGAAGAACATGAACTGGGTTAGTGAGGATGTTCGTAGGTTGAATGAAAATGGATTTCCGTATTTAGATCGCGGTTGCAGAAGTTTGTTTATGGAGGTTGTGGATGGGCGAAAAATGGAAGAAGGTTGTTTCACAGTTAATTTCATGGAGTCGAGTTGAATCCTGAGAGGTAGGAGGAGGGAACGGCTGTAAAGATGATGATGAAGGTGATGAGTGGGCGGCGGCTGTTGTGTGTTTAGGGTTGTCCTTGGAGGCTAGGGTTGTTGGGGTTGCCCCTTCAGATTAGGGTTCCCCTTAGAAGAGAATGAACAGTATTTATACCCAAAATTGACACGTGGCAGTGGTTAAAGGAAAAAACAAAAATATTAAAAATAAAAAGGAGGAAGAAACAAAAATATTAAAAATAAAAGGAGGAAAAAACAAAAATATTAGACATAAAAAGGACTGAGTGGGATTCAAACTCCCATCCTTCAAACAATACACACACACGCCTTACCGCTGGGGCAGATATATACATTCATTAATAAAATCGCATAAATAACTATATGTACAAAACAAAATAATAAAAAGAAACAAAACAAAAAAAATGCTTCAGATGGGATTCGAACCCCATACCTCCAGTATAAACACACAGAACCTCATCCACTGGGACGGATTTCCTTTTGTTAAAAAAAATGCACAAACAAATATGTATTACATGAACATTAAAAAAATTAATTAATAAAAACTATTTCAAACTAATTAATAAATGAACAATAATAAAAACTAAAATATATTCTATACTAAAACTAATTCTAATGTAATAAATAATAAAATGATAATAACTTAAAAAAATAAAAATCTATTCAGAACTATTAATATTCTAAAAAATATTTAAATCCTAAAATATCTCTAACAATACTAATTTAATTCTAAAATCCTAAAATGTCTCTAAAAATAAATCTAATTAATTCTAAAACTAAAATGACTCTAAAAACAAATTAATTCTATGCTTATAAAAATAATCTATTTCTATCCTAAATAAGAAAAAAACTATTTCTAATAAAAATTCAAATAAATTAAACTTCTATATAAAAACTATAAAAATAAAATATATTCTAAAGAAAGAAGTAAATAACTATTCTAAATGATTAAATAAAGCAAAAAATAATAAATAAATGCAAAATGCCATGGGAAAACGGGCGAGCACCGAAATGTGCCGATATTATCAACATGGATTGAATTATCAAGAGGAGAGCGACTTTCGCTCGATTTTGACACTGAGCTTTTCGTTTGAATTAATTTGATTCGCCTGAAACGCGAGCAAAGCGGCTAAAATCCTGACAAATTCAATCCGGCTGATAATACGGGCAAAATGCGAAAATGATACGCAGATGAAAAACGAAGCAAAAGCCAGTCAAAGTCGGAAAACCGGTGGGCAAATTTTGGGGTGCAACAGTGTGACATTACCATAACATGAATTTGATTAGAGACTTGAATGAAGATTAGAAATAAATTAATTTCTAAACATTACTTAGAGTTGGAAATCTTGCAACAAATGACATTCTTGTAATGTCATAAAATTTCTCTTTGTAATATTCTTGCCTCTAATTCATGAATTCATGATGGATTCCCCTAGAACCATTAAACTTGAAACGGATGAAGTCTTGAATTATGGACTTGTGATCTTGACTCATGCTTTGCAAATTTGGACTCCACTTGATCAAGAATTTGAAACAAAATTGGATGAAGCAATCTTGAATTTAGGCCTTGAATTTCATGTTCATTATGAATACTTATCTTGAATATCCTAATATTTTTTAAGTAACTTCTTCTTGAAGTAATCTACATGAGTAGACTTTCCAACTTAGATCAAGCCTTAGGTGATGAACCTTTTCTTCCATGTATTCCATGATAGGCAATCTATGTCATTTGAAATGGAAAATAATAAATCGACCCAATCTATACCCACATGCTCGATATGCAATAGAACGACGTATGATATAGCGAATGTAGGGTATAAAGGCTAAAGGCGAAAATGAGGGTGTGACAACACCCATCTGTTCAAGTTCTATGTCGAACTTTGCCACCATGGCTAACAACATTCAAATGGATCTGTGATTTACAACAGATGAGAACACGTCATTGAAGTCGACGCCTTATTTCTGAGCGAACCCCCTAGCAACCAAATTTTCCTTAAAACTCTTTGACATCACGCCTTTAATTCCTTCCTTAACCTTGAATATCCACTTACAACTAACTAACCTAGCCCCTGCATGTTTCTCAATCAGCTCCCAAGTGTTATTATCATGAAGAGATTTCATCTCATCATCCATGGCTTATAGTCATCCAGTCTTGTTTTGACTACTCACAGCTTCCTTGTAGTCTCTAGGGTGGCTTAATGACTTTTCTCGACCTATCTCTTTCTAGTAGGTAGTCATTATCAGTCTTCTCATTTTCATCAACAACTTGTGTTTCTTCTTCGACTTCATCTGAGCTATGCAATTCAATACCATTATGCCTCACTACAACAGTAATCTCTTCATGTTCTAGCTCATCTATAGAGATATTCATACTTTGACCAACGTCATCAGTTTTATTCAAAGTCATCTCAACTTCATTGAAAACTACATCTCGACTTGTGATACATATCTTGTGATCTGGCTTTAGGCACCACAGTTTGTAAGCTTTGACTTCTTCAGGATATACAAGGAGCATACATCTCAGAGTTCTAGGTTTGAACTTGTCTTGCCTAATATGAGCATATGTTATACATCCAAATACTCCAAGTTTGTCAAAGTCTGGTGGATGACCTGATGAAACTTCTTCAGGTGTATTCATCCTCAAAGTAGTCAAGAGACACCTATTTATCAAGTAAGTTACAGTCATGACTGCTTCCACCCAAAACACCTTCTTTAATCCTGCACTAACCAACATGCACCGCACCCTTTCCATAATGGTTCGATTAAACCTTTCATCCAAACCATTTTGTTAGGGAGTACCTACAGTAGTTATGTGCCTTTCTAAACAAACGTAGCACAATAGTTGTCGAAAGCCTCATTTCAAAATTCAAGACCATTATCGATTCTTAACCTCTTGACCTTCATGCCAGTTTGGTTTTTTTACTAGAGTCTTCCAAATTTTGAATTTTTCAAAAGTTTCATCCTTAGACCTTTTGATGAATACCCATAACCTTTTGGAATAATCATCAATTATGGATAGGAAATACTTTGCCCTTGAGTGTGAGTGATTCCTTGCAGGCCCCCAAAGATCACCATGAATGTAATCAAGGGATCCATGTGTTCTTTGTTTACCTTTGTTAAACTTCACCTTACAGGATTTTGTTGCACCCCAAAATTTGCCCTCACAATACAAGACTTTGTGTTCTAAGAAGGTTCACAAGTTCTCCAACAACTTGCATAACCTTTCATGAAGTTCATAAAGTCCACAAGCTACTTTATGAAGGTTCACAAGGTTCACAAGTCCCACAGTGCTTTCAATACCTTTCATGAGGTTCATGAAGTCCATAGGTTGCTTCTTGAAGGTTCACAAGTTTCACAAACTTCTCAACATCTACAAGACCTTTCATGAGGTTCATGAAGTCCATAGGTTGCTTCTTGAAGGTTCACAAGGTTCACAAGATTCACAATGTTTACAAAGCTTTCCTAAGGGTCATGAGGTCTACAAAGCCACTTCATGATGTTCACAAGGTTCACAAGCTTCACAATACCTCCCATGAGTATCACAAGATATCTTATGAAGATTCACAAGGTTCACAAAGTTCACAATTGGTCAGAAGAGTTGACAATTCCCTCAGACAATGCACCTCCTAAGCAGTGCATCCAAAACTAGGGTTTTGACTTTAATCAGGCTAAATGGACTTCCAAGACTTCAAGTGAGCTTCATAACATCTTATATGTGTATAAGAACCCCCATGTCAAGTTTCAAGACTTTTCTCAAAAGTTTGCTCAGTCAGATGATCAGATAAGTCAAAAGCAGTCAACGCAGTTAAAAAGTCAAACTGAGGTCAACTGTAATACCCCAAATTTTACCCTTTCTTTTTATTTTTATTTTAAATTCTGATTAACTTAATAAATTAACCTTTTTTTTAAATCTTGTTTTTTTAACTAATAATAATTTAATTAAATTTTTTTTTTTATAACTTTACTAATGTTTTTTATTAACTTTTTTTTTTCTATTTAGTTTATTTATTTAAATCATTTTAAGCTCTTCTTACTAACTTTTAGGATTTAGATTAAAATTTAACTTTTTTTTTCTTTTCTTTAAGAGTAAATTTTTTTTATAACCTTTTTTAATCTATTTCTAACTTTTTTTCTAATTTTTTTTAAAAAAATCAAATCTTTTTTCTAACTTTTTAAAAGTTAAATCCTTTTTCTAACCCTTTTTTAAAGTTAAATCTTTTTTTCTAATTTTTTAAAAAAAAATCAAATCTTTTTTCTAACTTTTTAAAAGTTAAATCCTTTTTCTAACTACTTTTTTAAAGCTAAATCTTTTTTTTCTAACTTTTATAAAGTTAAATCTTTTTTTTCTAACTTTTTTAAAAAAAAATTAAATCTTTTTTTTTTCTCTAACTTCTTTTTAAAGTTAAATCTTTTTTTCTAACTTTTTTTAAAAAAATTAAATCTTTTTTTTCTCTAACTTCTTTTTAAAGTTAAATCTTTTTTTCTAACTTTTTTAAAAAAAAATTAAATCTTTTTTTTCTCTAACTTCTTTTTAAAGTTAAATCTTTTTTTCTAACTTTTTAAAAAAAAATTAAATCTTTTTTTTCTCTAACTTCTTTTTAAAGTTAAATCTTTTTTTCTAACTTTTTTAAAAAAAATTAAATCTTTTTTTTCTCTAACTTCTTTTTAAAATTAAATCTTTTTTTTCTAACTATTTTAAAAATTAAATCTCACCTTTGTCACTTTTTTTGTTCTTTATTATTTTTACTCTAAATTTTTCTATCTTTCATTAAAAAAATAACAAAAATAGTTTTTTATTATTATTTAATTATTATTTTCGTATTTTAATTAAATCATTTTTTAAAATATTATTTTTTTCACTTTTTTCTAAATTATTCATAAAAATATCCAAAAAATCATAAAATAAAAAATATTGAAAAAGATTTTGTTCTTTTTATAATATTTTTTATTTTAGGAATCAATAGGATTATTAGTTTTTATTTTAAGTTTATTTTAATTATTTTAAATTATTTAAATTTTATTTTTTCTTAACTAATTATTTAGTTTGGGCTTTAAAATGGGCTTTAGGGACATTATTGACAATTTGGTGTTAACCCTAATTTGTTCCCTATATATACATGTGTTGCCTTGTTGGAAAAAAGGGGGCAGAAGAAAAAAGAGAAACCAAGACGGCATACAAGGAATCAGAAACCGAAGGGAAGACGTGGGAAGCGAGACAAAACCGCAACTTCAATATTTGTTTGGTAGCTGTTTTTACTGTGGGATTTTAGTTTGAGTTTGTTTTGTTTCCACCTTAATTCATTGTTATGGTTGCTTCTCTTGAGGTTATGATTTCATTGCAGGGACCTATTCTATTATGTTCGTTATGATTTCGTGTTGGTCTAGAATCATTCACGAAATTGGTGTTTTCAAGCTTATGATTTGAGATGTTTTGATTTAAATTCTTTTGATGTTGCTTGTATGGGTGTTATCTCTACTGTACATGTATCTAATTGTTTAGTGTGAATAATCTAGATTAAGGTTAAATATTCTTTTTCAATTTATTTAATTTGGTTTGCTAATGTATCATGATAAGGATTTAAAGCTTTTAAAATATACTAGCAGAAAAATTCATGTGGCCCGTGCATATCTCTTTTCATGTTGTAATATGGACCGTAATGGAGTTTCGAAACCAATGCGTCATATCGGAAATTCATATGGACTTATGTGTATACTGTAAATAAGTTTCCCATGTCTTTTTTATTTATTTATCTTTTTTGGTAGTTTTGTTAACTTAATTTTGTTTTGATAATTAGAATTAGTTAGTTCAAATTAACTAGTGATAATTATGTAGACTTATTTTTTTAATCTCACTAATTTATTTTGTATTTTTTTTATTATTTCTATTTTTCATTAGTTATTTGATATTATATGAGAATGTAAAAATATATGTTGTAATTATTAGTTAAGATAAGTATTCTTATTTGATTTGATTCATTAAATTATTAGTTAATTTTATTAAATATTTATACACAAATTAATTAATAATTTTTTGTCACTTGATTCTTGTCATGACTTGTTCTCTGTTTTTCTCCTCAGATATAGTTAAATTCCGTTTAATTTATTATATTTGTATCTGTTTCACGGTTGTAATTTATTATATTTCATAATTGTATATTTATCTTTCATCGTGTTTTGCAGGTTAGGTCTAACTGTTTGGCCGCCGCGCCAATAGTCCGTAAAACTTCACACATTCAATTTCAAATCCTCAAAACTACAAACTACAAACCCTAATTTTCACAAATGCCTCGCCGCAGGCAAAATTACAATTTTACCCTTAGCATTAGGTCAAAGAGCCGCCGCGCTCATTTTAGGGTTTCCCGCCATGGAATCCCTAATTTAACCCTAATTACAACTTAACATTTCAACGTAGAGATTTGGAGTTTCTACACTCCACGTAAGCGTGTCCTTAAGATGCGTTTATTCCCCTTGAGACCTTGACCACAGTCAAGAAGTTTCTAACCTCCCTATTGAGGGGAACTACGATTACTCTGATTCCACTCCCGTAAGGATACGTAGGCACAAGATGCGATGTCTTGCCGAGTAAACTTAGAATTAACCCCCTTTATTATTTATTATTGCTTATTTATATTTTATTTATCTTTGCTATTTAATTATTTTGCTTATTATTTTGTAATTGTTTCTTGGATGTAAAGTTGTTTAATTATTTAATTATTATTATGGTTAGTAATTAGGGAGTGTAACAACATGTATGTAATATTAAAATAAATTTAGATCACTTTTAAATAAAGATAATTAAAATAAACACGTCACACACGTAAGTCGATTTTAATCGCCGTCTCACTTCCTAAGGATATCCCTCAAGTTGCCTACGAATAATGGTTAAGTGGGGTGTATGAAGCAAGTCCCTCAAATAAAAAAAATCATCAAAGTCCCTTATGGTTGCCTTTACGAATCGAGTCCCTTTCGAAAAATGATGATAGTCCCTCCAGTTTGCTTATTACACCCCACAATGGCCTTCAAAAATCCAATTGTCCCTCACATGTCCCTTAACATCCAAAGTAAGGACTACCTACTCCATTATAGTAGGGATAGTCTTACTAAGGAAAGGATAAAGAATAAGAAAGACCTTAAAACATTAGGGTAGGTTACTCCTAGGTGCTTGCTCACTTCAAAACTGTTTCACACTTAAACAAATTTTCAACAAGTTTTCAAACAAGTTCTTAACACATCCTTACATGGATTATTTATTAACTATTCTGAAAATTTTCTATTCACACACTACACTTTCAAAACAATTCAAAAGTGAGCTTAAGTACCTAAGAGCCCATGGATAACCATGGATGAAAAGGGTGCTAACACCTTCCCTTTTCATAACCTACCCCCCGGACCCAAAATATTCTCTAAGGTCTTTCCTGTTCTTTTATAACCTTTCCTTATGGATAAAATAAAAGTCGGTGGCGACTCTTGCTATCCGCAACATTGTTTAAAGTCAGTTCTCCCACCGTGTTACAGATTTACCGAATACACAAGGTTCACAAAAATCCAGTTTTTCGATCTTGTCACCACATAGCAGATTTTGTTTCGACAATTAGACCATGCCGCTTTCACTGACATGGCCAAGTTTCTTATACCATAGCTCAGTTTTCAACACAAGTTTTATGGATGTCATATCTGCTGAACCACTTACAACCTCAGCCTCAATGGTATACAAGCCTTGTATCTTGATGCCTCTCAAGACTTCCTTTGACTCCTTAATTACCTTTTGGATGCTTTGCTCTACTTTAAAAACATATACTTTCTTACTAAATTCACCAAGGTACATATCTGACATCAGTCAATAACCTTATTGACTCATCATGGAGCTTGAATCTGGTAGATCCAATTTCTGGAATTCTGCAGGCTTTGTTGTTTCCCGGCAGTATTTATCTGCCATCTTGGTCACATAATTCCTTTAAAACATATTTGTTTGGAGTCATGGGTCAAGTACAACATAAATCCATAATCCACTTCTTACTATAGTCGCTACATGAAACCACCTGGACATCAGATGATTCATAACCATCTTGCACAATGGCCGCATTACCATTATCCTTTCCACCATGATTATTCAGACGTTCAGGGCACATCTTTCTTGTATGACCATTCTATTCACAATGATAACACCTAATAGCAGGAGCATTACCATAATAAAAATTATGTATAATTTTACCCTTCTTCTTCTCAAATGTACCATCTTTCTTCAAGATTTTCCCTTTAACGGACAAACCTTCATTAACAAAAGATAGCTTGTACTCCTTTCATTTTTTCAAATCCTTAGAGTACAGGGCCGGCTGAACTTCTTCAAAGGTCAACGAATCTCTTCCATATAAGAAATTTTCTTTGAAATGAGCATGAGACTTAAGAAAAGCACATAACAACAACAACACTTGATCTTCATCATCAATCTTGACCTCGATATTCTCAAGACCAGGAATCAATTTGTTGAGCATATCCAGTTGCTCAGCCAAGACTTTGTCTTCACTCATCTTGAATGAATACAAAGCTTGCTTCAAGTAGAGATGATTGACCATGGATTTAGTTATATACAAATCCTCGAGTTTGTACTACACACTCGTTGTCGTCTTCTCCTTCATGACCTATGTTAAGTGTCAAATTGTGCATATTTTTTATAGTATTTTAAAGCCCATTCCAATTGCTTCTTTGGTATTTTATTAGTAAATTTGTATGTTTTAGTATAAATACACATCTTTTCAATTATGCATGTAAATATCTTGAATCGTGATTATTTTGATGTTTTTTGATAGGTTTTCATACCTGATGTGATGTTAGGAGCCTTTGGATGTGGAAAGAAGGTTTGGAAAATCAATTTTGCGATATTTTGACGGCAAATCGCGCTTAGCCTGCTTTTCAGCGCGGGTTTAGTGCCATTTTAGAGCAATGGCAATAGCTTTGGGTTTCATGCCGCGCTTAGCACACTTTGTGTTAAGCACGCTCTAAGCTGAGTACGCTTTGTGCTAAGCACGCTCCGCACTAAGCGCGCTTCTGATGGCGCTTAGCGCAGTCCCACTTATTGACACTTTTTGGAACTTGTATCAATAGAACTTTTGTAGATATTTTGAGATATTATTCACTTTCATGCTTGTATAAGATATTTTTAGAGAGAAAAACACAAACCCTATGAGAGAAAAGTCCAAATCCAAGAAAATCGAAGCTTGATCTTTGAGTAAGTGCTTCGATCTCTTGTTGGGGTTGGATGTAATCCATTGGTACCTTATGTATTTCTTCTAATATTTGTTTTGTAAACTAGTTTTGATTCAATATTAATGTTGTCTTTAATTTTATTTTTGTGGGTTTCAGTGGGTATTGAAAAATCTTATTTAAATCCTAGACCTAAGATATTCATCTATCATTGAGCAAACTCTAGATATATATATTTTTGATTTGATATTCACTAGTATCAAGCTTTTATATTATTGTGTTGATTGTTAGCATGAGACATCATCTAGTGATTAACACGGTAAAACCCATGATAACGCTTTAGACATAAACGGTATTATGAGGATGCATGATAATAAAGACGAGGAACTATGTTCACATACTTAAATTAGTTGAACACATGTAAAAAGGGTTAAGCGTATGTACGTATTCTGATCATGGCATTTAATATGAAGCAATCATTTATCTTATATGAGTTTCATCTTTATTTACTTGTTTTTCTTTAATTTGAACCGCTATAGACATATACTCTTCAGATATGGATCTAGCATGAATACCTATTAGGTTCTAAACTCTAGACATAGATTTAGGCTTAAAATTTGTGTGAGTATTAGTTCTTAATGCTCTGTGTTGTTGAGTTGCGTGAGACATCGCCAATGAGACAATATGGTTGTTCTCTTGATGTCGCGTTAGACATAATCTCTGTTGTGGGTGATACGTGAGGATACTAAACAAATGATCTTTGTGTTTAACTGGTCAGAAGAATGCATGTGTTATGGATTGATGAAATTCCAATCCCAACAAGGCTCCATTAATTTTAAAGTCTTTATTTTATATTTTCAGTCTTTATATTTTCTGCCTTTATTTATGGTACCTTCGATCTTTTAACCATAATTATCACCACAACTTTAAAAATGTAGATATTGTTGAATGGCATTTGATCCCTCACACTGATCCCTGTAGATACGACAAAACCTGGAATTCTTCCAAACTTACTTTTGCTTGTCGCTTTACCATTCCAACAAAATGGCGTCGTTGTCGGGGATTGGTGTTTAGATAGTGAATTACATCACAATAGTTTCTATATTTTTGAGCTTTTTACAATTATTTATATTGTATATATAGATTTATTTTCTTTCACGTTTGCTCAAGTGTTGTTTAGGGATAATTGTTGGTGAAGGAACATCAACAAAGGCAGGAAGCCAAAACAACTAGCCACACCAAAAGAAGCAGCGAGAGGGAGTATATCTTTGTTATAACTTTTCATAGTAGTATAGTTATTAAATAGTGAGAGTGGATGGAAAACTTTAGAAATGTTTCCATTTTTTAAAAACAATATTTTGTTGATGTCGCTTAGCGCGACCACACCGTGCTTAGCGCGCTCTGCTTTACATGGAAAAGTATCTCATCCATTTATCCACTTTCACTCTGGTCATTTTACCTATTTTGAACTTATTTTGTTTTATGTTTAGTAGTAATTTAATTTAAAGTTATTAAGTTGTTAAAAACTTATTTTGTATTTGTCCAAAAAGCTTATTTTTTATTTTTTGAAGAGACATGCGGTGATTGTTCAAGTTTGAGTGTGTCAACAAGAAAATGTCATGGTAATGATAAAAGTTTGAAAAGAAAGTTGCATTGTCAAGGTAGTGTTTGGTGTTTTCTACAATATAGCATAAACATGAATTTTAGGCTTTGTAAAAATAATATGTCATTCATTCTCTTTCAATTCTTGTTCATTTATGAATCAGTTAGTTCATAGCCAAATGTGAGGAACCGTCCATTGTTTACTAAATGCACAGGAGACCAACTTTCTTGTTTAACTCGTTTGAATTATGTTTAATCATGAATTTGTGTTGATTTGTATGATAGCACTAAAATGATCAAGGCATTTTGTTTAATTTTGAGAATAACCACCTAACAAACAGTAACTTACCTTGTGAGTGAGCGAGCATTTGTTAACCTTTTTGAGCCTTAGTGTCGGGATCCATCTTGGTGTTGGACTATGAACTTGTGCATGAGTAAGTAGTTCATCATGGATTCCGATTTTGTTTCTAAAGCCCTTGAACTAGTAACCATATATCGTGGTTGAAAATTTTCCTTGTATTAAAAAGTTTGAGAGCATTAAAGTCACGATGTTTGGTTGTATTCAAGTTGGGGAGAAAATGATTGGTGGCTTAAAGGTTGACTCCTAAGAGGTTGAAAAAAAAATAAAGTGGTTGAAAAAGAAAGAAAACTGTGAAAATAAAAACAAAATATATAGTAAGATCAAGGTTGTAGCAAATGAGCAAAGAGAAAAGGGTGAATAATTCTTGATTGCTTGAAAATTTGAGAAGTGATTACTCTCATAAGATTAGGAAATTTTGTTTCAAAGGCCTTGAGATATGACCCTTTTTGTTAAACTAAGACTCATTACAACCCTTGAAAGTCCTTTTTGATTTGTGCTTTTATACTTTCAATATGAGTTTTTAAATTAATACATAGTTTGATCGGTGTTTGCATGATTGTTGGATGTGAGTTCAATCCCTCATGTTTGTTCTTCATCTCTTGATGAAGGTGTGTGTTAGGTGTGATTCACTTTTGAAAATTTGTTGCTTTAGAATCTTTGACATGTGTTTTGTGCTTAGACTTTGTTACATATTCATTGTGTCGTTGTAGTTTAATGGTAAGAATTACTTTCTTTGTACTTTTGATAATTAGACCATACATTTGTTTCTGTTTGTAAAAACTTGTTTGGTCATGATTCTTGATAATTGCTCTTTTTTATTTTTATTTGATTGATTCTTGTTTGAGGACAAACAAGTTTAAGTTGGGGAGAGTTGTTAAGTGCCAAATTGTGCATATTTTTGATAGTATTTTAAGGCCCTTTCCAATTGTTTATTTGATATTTTAGTAGTAAATTCGTATATTTTAGTGTAAATACGCAAGTTTTCGAATATGCATGTAAATATCTTGAATCGTGATCATTTTGATGTTTTTTGATAGGTTTTTATGCCTGATGTGATGCTAGGAGCCTTTGGATGTTGAAAGAAGGTTTGGAAAATCAACTTCGCGACATTTTGACGGCAACTCACGTTTAACCCGTTTTTCAGCGCAGATTCAGTGAGACAGCCTATGTCCCATTAGTGGAATTCTAATGAAACCTTATAAAAATACAGAAAAATTTGAAATTTTTAAAGGACAATACTTAATTATTTAAAAACATACTGTTTCACATACATATGCTTCAAATATATTTTACAGAGTTTGACACCGTTAAGACTAGCGGCCTTGCCACATAGATAAAACATAAAATAAAAGTACAGAAAGGAAACCAAAAAGAAAGCATACCAAAAGGGACCTCCTAAGTCCAACAAGACTGACACTTATACTGACTGTAGTAGTAGGGATGTGATTAGCGTTTGACAAAACACTAACAGCTCCCAATCTAGATGTTATAGTAACACATCTCCACGTCACTTCATATCCTTTCCTTCTGAGTTGTCGGGAAGTACGCAAGATTCGAGCTCATCGTCTGATCGTCATAAAATAATCCAAAATGCAAAACAAAAATGACACAGGGCTAAGATTCATGTACAAGTTTAAAAGTGGGAATGAATGTGTAAAATAATAATATATATGGAAACCATATTTATACAAACAAGCGTATCTTATACCCACAATTACATATACTTTATTTATTCTAATGCATCCCTGAACTATATGCTGACTCAGGCCACTAAACGCTGTCAATGATATCTATCCCATTTACCAAGATCAGATATCACTAGACCACATGCCACCAACGTACTCCCAATTACCAAGAGCTACGCCACCTAACTTCACATGGAGCCTAGGTGTTATAAGTCGATCGTCCCTGAGAATTCAGGCCAAGAACCTTGTCTTGCCTAGCATGCATAGATAATAATCCCCGTCGGGATTGCAGGCGACTGATCAACCTCGTGCGTCCCATACCGCACGGCGGTGGACTTACACATTCCTTAATGCAAGTCTATATGATCACTCACTCATCTTGTGGCAACTCTTAGCCATAAGTATTAAGTTAATAATGGGGAATTATCGTATCAACTTTTCAAGTTATACTTATTATCTAGATACTTAGGTTGAGTACCAAATCCATCCAATGTCTTGCCATATTTGATCTTTGTCCTTACATAATAAGTTCAGTTTGTATAATGGGTAATTGTATGGTTAACTTCCCAGGTAAGAGAGGTGGACTGTAAACGGCATAGTCGACCAAGTCTTTCCTTAGCCAGAACCCAACCAAATATAACTACTCATTGTATCCAACTTTCCTTATGTTAATGGGGATCAATTACTTAATATCTAGCAATGTTTTTCTCTCATTAACCGATTATTTCCTTAATCTATCAATCACAATCATTCAAGTATAAATAAAATAAACAATTATAAAATTAACCGAATAATGCAAGCACAATACAATACCAAATTGTCAAAGATTATTCCTATGATAATTAATTAAGGCCGGCGTAACCTCGCCTAGTGATTTGTGAAAATCATTATTTGAGAATAGGCTCTCCTTAATTATTTATCGCTAGTAGGGCTTAGGTCACCACTACACACATATATATTAAGTTATTTTACGCTAACCGTCCCAATCGTATACGAAATCTTGCCCCCACCTTTTGTTGAGTGTTGTTGAAAGTCCACAAGTGTTGTCTTCGATCTTTGCCAAGAACCTAATTTACGATAACCGTTGGATTGTACGAAATTTATGAAATAATTAGAATATAATTTATGGTTAATTGAACATAATCCCGTTATAACTTGAAATATTTATTTATTTAAATATATCATAATAACCTCCAAAATAATTATTAAATTCAAATATAAATTATATTATACCTCCTTTTGAATTTGTTTGTTTTAGAAAATTGTCAAGAGTATATTTCTAATAACATTTAAATTATAATAAAATTTGGGCATTATAACGACTTAAAATGGTAAAATTTATTTTGGACTTTATAAGTTCAATATATCGACGTCTGAACGGAATTTGCATAGAAAATTTAAAATAACCTTTATATAAATAACATAATTAAAATAATATAATTAAAATAAAATGGACATTATAACGGCTTACCGATTACTTATGAAAATGATTTGGGCAGAACTTTGACGTATAAAACTCCCTTGAAACTTTAGAAGAACTTTTACCACAAAATACTCTAAAGGTTACGAACCGATATCGTGGGAACTTCGATAACTAAAACTAATATTGCTATATGAAGAAATTAGAGAAGGAAAGAAGTAAAGAAGTAAGAAAGATGATTTGTGAATGAATGAATGAAAATGGGGTGGAAGAGACCCCTATTTATACTAGTTGTAAAATATTAAAATAACATAATTTATCATCTTTTGCCCATACCTTCCAACTTTTCAACTCTTGCTAGTAAATATGTCTCTATCAAATATTTACTAATCTTTCATCAATAGTGCTTTAGGTGTTCTAGTATGACTTTGTGAAAATAATTTATGACAAAGGTATGGGAGCTTGATTTCATGACATAATATTATGTAGGATATTAATAGAAAATGAGATATATATTTCTTTTATAAAAAGTAAAATGTTAATAATATTAATAATAATAAAAATAGTAAAAAGGATAGTTATTTGATATTTTTATTGTCTTAAGATTATTTTATTTATTAATTGGTTTATAGAGTAAAATGATAATATTCAAATAAAATAAAATCAATTAATAATAACAAAACAAGAACAACAATAATGATAATAATAATATGAATAATTAATTAACTTAAAGTTAAGGGTTTTAAGTACCAATTTAAATTTCAAAGTTTAGTTTATAAAATGAAACGATGATATTCAAATTGAAGAATAAAAGTAATAAATATAAAAAGTAATTAATTAATAAATTAATTATTATAAGTGTTAGTTTCAACATTTAATTTTTAATAACTAGCATTGTTAAAATCTCAAATCTAACTAGATATATTATTTAGTGTATGGAAAAATTAGGATGTTACATTACCACCCCCCTTAAAAGAAATTTCGTCCTCGAAATTTAGCGTACCTAAAACATATGTGGATACTTCTGACGCATGTCTTCTTCTCTTTCCCAAGTAGAATCACCAGTTACATCATCCCACACGACTCTAACCAATGGTATTTGCTTTCCACGAAGTTCTTTAATACGATGATCTAAGATCTTGACAGGTATAGCCTCATATTCCAAATTATCTCTAAGTTCCACAGTTTCAGGCTCAATGACATGTGAAGGGTCCGGATAATACTTCCTCAGTTGTGATACATGAAATACATCATGAAGATTAGACAAGTTTGGCGGCAAAGCAATGTGATACGCTACAGGTCCAATCCGCCGTAGAATTTGAAAAGGCCCGATAAACCTTGGTGTTAACTTCCTAGTTTTGATTGCTCGTGCAATTCCCGCCCTAGGAGTTACCCTAATGAACACGTGATCTCCTGCCTCGAACTCCAAAGGTCTTCTCCTCTTATCATTATAACTCTTTTGACGGTCCTGTGCTGCCTTCATTTTTTCTCTAATAAGTTTAACCTGATCTGTCGTTTGTTGCACGAATTCTGAACCCAATATTTTATTTTCTCCAACCTCATACCAACATAAAGGTGTACGACACTTTCTTCCGTATAATGCTTCATATGGAGCCATGCCGATACTTGAGTGAAAACTATTGTTGTAAGTAAACTCAATCAATGGTAAGAACTCGTCCCAACTTCCTTTGTGTTCAAGAGCACAAGCTCTCAACAAATCCTCTAACGATTGAATCGTCCTCTCAGACTGGCCATCCGTTTGGGGATGATAAGCTGAACTTAACCTCAGTTTTGTTCCTAACTCTAAATGCAACTGATGCCAAAAATTTGATGTGAATCTGGGATCTCTATCACTGACTATACTTGAAGGTATTCCATGCAATCTAACAATCTCCTTTACATATACCTGAGCTAGTCTCTCTAATTTAAACGTCTGGTTGATGGGAATGAAATGTGCACTCTTTGTCAACCTATCAATGATCACCCAAATTGCATCATGTTGTTTCTGAGTCTTAGGCAAAGCGGTTACAAAATCCATGGCTATTCCGTCCCACTTCCACTCTGGAATATCTAAAGGTTGTAGCAATCCGGCTGGCTTCTGATGTTCAATCTTTGCCTTCTGACATACCAAGCAACTTTGAACATATTCTGCTATATGTCTCTTCATTCCAACCCACCAAAACATTTTCTTCAAGTCTTGATACATCTTTGTGGCTCCTGGATGAAAACTCAACTTACTTTTGTGGCCCTCTTCCAAAATCAACTTTTGAATATCCTGATTTTGAGGTACACACAACCTTTCTTTAAACCTTAGGATTCCATCACTCCTTATGTTAAACTCTCCATTTTGACCATTTCTTATATTTTCCTTTATGCTCACTAGACGGTCATCAAGTTGTTGTTCATCTTTGATCCATTTCAGAAATTCATTAGACACGACAATAGCGCCTATGAATATACTTCCTTCATTGTGATGTACTCCTAAGTTTAAATCCACGAATTTGTCAATCAACTCTTCTTCCTTCAACATCATTGCAGATACATGAAGTTTCTTTCGACTCAAAGCGTCTGCTACAACATTGGCCTTTCCGGGATGATATTGCAACTCAAAATCATAGTCCTTCAAGAATTCCATCCAGCGCCTTTGTCTCATGTTTAAATCTTTCTGATCAAATAAATGCTTCAGGCTTTTGTGATCACTTAACACAGTGAACTTTGATCCATAAAGATAATGCCTCCAAATCTTTAAGGCAAACACAATTGCCGCTAACTCTAGGTCGTGAGTTGGGTAGTTCCTCTCATGCACCTTCAATTGTCTTGATGCATAAGCTATCACTTTCCTTTCTTGCATCAACACACACCCAAGACCTTGATATGACGCATCACAATACACATCAAAATTTCCTAATGGGTCTGGTAAGATGAGTATTGGTGATGAAGTCAATCTTTCCTTTAGCTTCTGAAAACTTTCTTCACACTCTTTAGTCCATTCAAAGTTTTTACCTTTCCTCGTTAACTGAGTCATGGGCAAAGCGATCTTTGAAAATCCTTCAATGAACCTCCGATAATATCCAGCTAGTCCAAGAAAACTTCGAATCTCGCCAACATTCTTTGGACTCTCCCACTTTGTTATTGCTTCGACTTTACTTGGGTCTACTGCAATACCTTCTTTACTAATTACATGACCAAGAAATTGTACCTCCTTCAACCAAAATTCACATTTCGAGAATTTCGCGTACAATTGAAGGTCCTTTAATATCTGTAGCACAATTCTCAAATGTTCTCTGTGCTCTACCTCATTCTTGGAATAAATCAGAATGTCATCAATGAAAACTACAACAAATTGATCTAAGTATGACCTAAAGATCCTATTCATGTAATCCATGAATACTGCTGGAGCATTAGTCAAACCAAATGGCATAACTAAGTACTCATAGTGTCCATAACGGGATCTAAAAGCTGTTTTTGGAATATCATCTTCCTTCACCCTGATCTGATGATATCCAGACTTCAAGTCAATCTTTGAGAATACTGATGCTCCTTTTAACTGATCCATCAAGTCGTCGATTCTAGGCAAAGGATACTTGTTTTTCACAGTGGCTTTATTGAGTTGTCTGTAATCCACACAAAGTCTAGAAGAACCATCCTTCTTCTTCACAAACAAGATTGGAGCTCCCCATGGCGATACACTTGGTCTAATAAATTCTTTCTCTAACATCTCGTCTAATTGTTTCTTTAACTCCGCAAGCTCTGAGGGTGACATTCGATAAGGAGATATAGAAATTGGTCCAGTTCCTGGAACCAAGTCTATAGAAAATTCCACTTCCCTAACCGGTGGTAAACCTGGAACTTCTTCTGGAAAGACTTCCGGGAATTCACAGACTACGGGAAAATTTTCCACACTAGGGGTTTCTCCTACTGACATGGAGAATAGCATCATAAAACTTTGAGTGAGGGTTTCAGCTTTGCTGATTTCTCCACTATCTTCTCCAAATGTAAAAATTTTCTCCTTGCATCTCAAGTTGACATCGTTGGCTGATAACCAATCCATTCCTAAGATGACATCTAGGTCTTGTAGCGGGAGTACCACAAGATCTACTAAGAATCTTCTATTTTCTAAGATTATTGGACAGTCTACACAGACTGAATAAGTTACCATTCTTTCTCCCGAGGGAGTTGTGATAGTCAACTTATAATCGTGATCAACAATTTCGAATCCCAAAAATTCAGCACAAGAGGTAGATATAAAAGAATGTGTAGCTCCTGAATCGAATAAAACTGATACCAACTTATCTCCAATTAAACACATACCTTGAATTAACCCAGCTGACTTTGAGATCTCAGCTCCTCTAATTGTAAATACTCTTCCTGTGGTTGGCTTATTTTGATTCTGAGGTCTCTGACCAACACTTGGGCCTCCATTTCTTGCTCTCCCTATGTTGTTATTGTTTATTAGGCCGCTCCTCTGGCCTGTTGGTTGACTTTGTCCTTGGGGACAATCTTTGAGAAAGTGGCCTTTCTGACCACAGCGAAAACAAGTTCCAATATTTCTATTTGGACAATCTTTGTTAAGATGTGCCCCTCCACAGCTGTAACACTTGAACATTAACCTTCTAGAATCCTGGTTATGATAAGGTGTAGGCCTTTGATATGGCCTACCCCCTCGTTGGATTCTTCCTCCGTGGCCTCGGTTAAAGTGGCCCTTGTGATTGTTGTTTTGGGTTGATCCTCCTGATCCATATTGATTCTTCCTATTGTCAATCCCTTCCAACTCCAGACACCTTTCTACTAGCTCACCAAAGCGCATAATATGCAGAGGTAAAACTGCCCTCTGGATATCATATTTCAATCCATCTTGATACTTTTCACACATCCATTCTTCCCTTGGATGCAAGCGGTAAAACTCAGAATACTTTAGCAAGGATTCAAACTTCCTAGTATATTCTCCCACCGTCATCACACCTTGACGTAGATTCTGAAATTCTCTCTCCTTCTCTTTCCTACATAACTTTGGAAAATACTTCCCCAAAAATTCTTCTTTGAACAAGGTCCAATTGATTTCTCTTCCTTCCTCTTCCAATAATCTATACTTTCCTCTCCACCAAGCTTCAGCATCGCCTGTCAGCATGAATGTTGCATAACCAACCCTTCTATTCTCTCTACAGTGAGTGAAAGAAAATATCTTCTCCATTTCTTGCAACCATTTCTCAGCACCCTCCGGATTAAAGTCACCACCAAACTGTGGTGGTTTTCCTTTCAGAAACGAGTTCAATCCTGTATCCTCATGCACCATTTCCCTTTGTTGTTGCTGAAAGAGTTGATGATCTCGAGTGATTTGCAGGATTTGAGCATTTTGTTGTGTTTGAACTAACACAGCTGCAGCAAGTTCACGAACATCTCGAGTGTCAGCTTGAGAGTTCGTTCCAGTTTGGGAATGATCTTCTCGTCCAATGGGAATGGTAGGTGCTCCTTCAGGAGTAACTTCATCACTCGCATTCCTACGTATACCTCTAGTAGTGCCTCTAGCAGCACTCCTACCACGCCTCGCACCTCTGACGTTCTGAACCATAACTTCCTGAAAAGGAATAGTTATTAGGTTCAATCATTCACAAGACATAAAGAACATAACAATTATGTATATTTATATCCCAATGAATGATTCATCGATAAGGATTTTTATCAAGTCTCCCACAGGCAAGGGATAATTGTGTCTAAAATGTTGAATTAATATCTTAAATATAACTAGAATTCAGGAAAACATAATCAACATTTAATGTATAAACAAAAATGTATCAATTTATTTAATAACAACGATTACAAAAATCGTGACCATGTCTCATTCAAAAACCTCTACTTGTAAACCAAGCTAAGACTAATAGTGGTAAAACTATAATTATCATTATTGCTACGAAATCTTTACCTAATTCTTCATGCTTGATGATACCAATAACAAACAAAATAATGACAAGAAGAGTGATGAATAAAAGAAAGGATTTAGCCATTTGAAAGGTATAGATAAATATTTAGGAATTGATATGAAAATAATGGATGGGTGTGAAGTATTTATAAAGTGAATTTTGTGAAGTGTCCGTTACGTTACCGTTGGGTTTGTGACCGTTGGGGAGGAAAAATAAAGTGTGCTAAATAAGTTTCCTAGACCATTATACTAGAAGGCTCTCAAGATGAAGACTCAATGCACAGAAGAAAAGTTATCATCCAGTTTGGAATCCAACTTGATACAGTCAGTATAATTCTAGACACTTACGGTCCGAGCTGAATCGACCAGCTCTGATACCATTAAATGAGACAGCCTATGTCCCATTAGTGGAATTCTAATGAAACCTTATAAAAATACAGAAAAATTTGAAATTTTTAAAGGACAATACTTAATTATTTAAAAACATACTGTTTCACATACATATGCTTCAAATATATTTTACAGAGTTTGACACCGTTAAGACTAGCGGCCTTGCCACATAGATAAAACATAAAATAAAAGTACAGAAAGGAAACCAAAAAGAAAGCATACCAAAAGGGACCTCCTAAGTCCAACAAGACTGACACTTATACTGACTGTAGTAGTAGGGATGTGATTAGCGTTTGACAAAACACTAACAGCTCCCAATCTAGATGTTATAGTAACACATCTCCACGTCACTTCATATCCTTTCCTTCTGAGTTGTCGGGAAGTACGCAAGATTCGAGCTCATCGTCTGATCGTCATAAAATAATCCAAAATGCAAAACAAAAATGACACAGGGCTAAGATTCATGTACAAGTTTAAAAGTGGGAATGAATGTGTAAAATAATAATATATATGGAAACCATATTTATACAAACAAGCGTATCTTATACCCACAATTACATATACTTTATTTATTCTAATGCATCCCTGAACTATATGCTGACTCAGGCCACTAAACGCTGTCAATGATATCTATCCCATTTACCAAGATCAGATATCACTAGACCACATGCCACCAACGTACTCCCAATTACCAAGAGCTACGCCACCTAACTTCACATGGAGCCTAGGTGTTATAAGTCGATCGTCCCTGAGAATTCAGGCCAAGAACCTTGTCTTGCCTAGCATGCATAGATAATAATCCCCGTCGGGATTGCAGGCGACTGATCAACCTCGTGCGTCCCATACCGCACGGCGGTGGACTTACACATTCCTTAATGCAAGTCTATATGATCACTCACTCATCTTGTGGCAACTCTTAGCCATAAGTATTAAGTTAATAATGGGGAATTATCGTATCAACTTTTCAAGTTATACTTATTATCTAGATACTTAGGTTGAGTACCAAATCCATCCAATGTCTTGCCATATTTGATCTTTGTCCTTACATAATAAGTTCAGTTTGTATAATGGGTAATTGTATGGTTAACTTCCCAGGTAAGAGAGGTGGACTGTAAACGGCATAGTCGACCAAGTCTTTCCTTAGCCAGAACCCAACCAAATATAACTACTCATTGTATCCAACTTTCCTTATGTTAATGGGGATCAATTACTTAATATCTAGCAATGTTTTTCTCTCATTAACCGATTATTTCCTTAATCTATCAATCACAATCATTCAAGTATAAATAAAATAAACAATTATAAAATTAACCGAATAATGCAAGCACAATACAATACCAAATTGTCAAAGATTATTCCTATGATAATTAATTAAGGCCGGCGTAACCTCGCCTAGTGATTTGTGAAAATCATTATTTGAGAATAGGCTCTCCTTAATTATTTATCGCTAGTAGGGCTTAGGTCACCACTACACACATATATATTAAGTTATTTTACGCTAACCGTCCCAATCGTATACGAAATCTTGCCCCCACCTTTTGTTGAGTGTTGTTGAAAGTCCACAAGTGTTGTCTTCGATCTTTGCCAAGAACCTAATTTACGATAACCGTTGGATTGTACGAAATTTATGAAATAATTAGAATATAATTTATGGTTAATTGAACATAATCCCGTTATAACTTGAAATATTTATTTATTTAAATATATCATAATAACCTCCAAAATAATTATTAAATTCAAATATAAATTATATTATACCTCCTTTTGAATTTGTTTGTTTTAGAAAATTGTCAAGAGTATATTTCTAATAACATTTAAATTATAATAAAATTTGGGCATTATAACGACTTAAAATGGTAAAATTTATTTTGGACTTTATAAGTTCAATATATCGACGTCTGAACGGAATTTGCATAGAAAATTTAAAATAACCTTTATATAAATAACATAATTAAAATAATATAATTAAAATAAAATGGACATTATAACGGCTTACCGATTACTTATGAAAATGATTTGGGCAGAACTTTGACGTATAAAACTCCCTTGAAACTTTAGAAGAACTTTTACCACAAAATACTCTAAAGGTTACGAACCGATATCGTGGGAACTTCGATAACTAAAACTAATATTGCTATATGAAGAAATTAGAGAAGGAAAGAAGTAAAGAAGTAAGAAAGATGATTTGTGAATGAATGAATGAAAATGGGGTGGAAGAGACCCCTATTTATACTAGTTGTAAAATATTAAAATAACATAATTTATCATCTTTTGCCCATACCTTCCAACTTTTCAACTCTTGCTAGTAAATATGTCTCTATCAAATATTTACTAATCTTTCATCAATAGTGCTTTAGGTGTTCTAGTATGACTTTGTGAAAATAATTTATGACAAAGGTATGGGAGCTTGATTTCATGACATAATATTATGTAGGATATTAATAGAAAATGAGATATATATTTCTTTTATAAAAAGTAAAATGTTAATAATATTAATAATAATAAAAATAGTAAAAAGGATAGTTATTTGATATTTTTATTGTCTTAAGATTATTTTATTTATTAATTGGTTTATAGAGTAAAATGATAATATTCAAATAAAATAAAATCAATTAATAATAACAAAACAAGAACAACAATAATGATAATAATAATATGAATAATTAATTAACTTAAAGTTAAGGGTTTTAAGTACCAATTTAAATTTCAAAGTTTAGTTTATAAAATGAAACGATGATATTCAAATTGAAGAATAAAAGTAATAAATATAAAAAGTAATTAATTAATAAATTAATTATTATAAGTGTTAGTTTCAACATTTAATTTTTAATAACTAGCATTGTTAAAATCTCAAATCTAACTAGATATATTATTTAGTGTATGGAAAAATTAGGATGTTACATTCAGCGCCATTTTCGAGCAGTGGCGGTAGCTTTAGGGTTCAAATTGTGCTTAGCGCGCTTTGTGCTGAGCACGCTCTGAGCTAAGCACGGTTTGTGCTGAGCATGCTCTGAGCTAAGCACGCTTTGAGCTGAGCAGACTTTGTGTTGAGCACGCTCTGCGCTAAGCGCGCTTCTGATGGCGCTTAACACGGTCCCACTTATAGACACTTTTTGGAACTTGTATAAATAGAACTTTTGTAGATATTTTGAGATATTATTCACTTTTAGACTTGCATAAGATATTTTTAGAGAGAGAAACACAAACCCTAAGAGAGAAAAGTCAAAATCCAAACAAATTAGAGCTTGATCTTCGAGTAAGTGCTTCTATCTCTTCTTGGAGTTGGATGTAATATATTGGTACCTTATGTATTTCTTCTAATCTTTGTTTTGTGAACTAGTTTTGATTCAATAATGATGTTGTCTTTGATTTTATATTTGTGGGTTTGAGTGGGTATTGAGAAATCTCTTTCAAATCCTAGATCTAAGATATTCATCTATCAATGAGCAAACTCTAGACATAGATTTGTGATTTGATATTCACCAGTATCAAGCTTTTATATTATTGTGTTGATTGTTAGAATGAGACATCATCTAGTGATTAACACGGTAAAGCCCACGATAACGCTTTAGACATAAGCACTATTGTAAGGATGTATGATTAGTTGAATAGTTGTAAAAAAAAGGTTAAGCGTATGTACGTATTCTGATCATGGAATTTAATATGAAGCAATCATTTATCTAATATGTGTGTCATCTTTCGTTACCTATTTATCTTTGATTCGAACCTCTATAGACATATACTCTTTAGTTCTGGATCTAAGATGAATACATGTTAGGTTCTAAACTCTAGACATAGATTTAGGTTTAACATTTGCGTGATAATCAGTTCTTAATGCTCTGTGTTGTTGAGTTGTGTGAGACATCACCAATGAGACAATACGGTTGTTCTATCGATGTCGCGTTAGACATAACATCTGTTGTGGATGATACGTGAGGATATTAGACGAATGATTGATTTGTGTTTAACTGGTCAGAAGAATGTATGTGTTACCGATTAATGAAATTCCAATCCCAACAAGGCTCCGTTTATTTTAAAGTCTTTATTTTATATTTTCAGTCTTTATATTTTCTGCCTTTATTTATGGTACCTTCGATCTTTTAACCATAATTATCACCACAAGCTTAGAAATGTAGATATCGTTAAATGACATTTGATCCCTTGCACTGATCTCTATGGATACGACAAAACCCGAAATTCTTCCAAACTTACTTTTGTTTGCCGCTTTACTGCTCCAACAATCTATCAGAGAATCTTATCACCAAGGCTCAATATGATGGCACTGTAGACTTTCTCGATCATCTTCGTCTTCTCCTTCTCCGTTATGGCGTCATCCATCTTCTTCGTTCTTTCAATGTTTCTAACAAATCCTGCTGAACTCGTAAGGCTTGCATCTTCAAGCGCCACAAACTGAAATGATTCACATGAGTAAATATTTCAATCTCATACTTTGTTGACTTCATCTTCTCCTTCACGTCCACCGCACCAATTTATATATGAAAATGAATTTTGATTTTAATAGATATAGATTAGATGTTTTTAAATTTTAGTTTTGGAAAATTCTTAAATACCTATGTATTTTAAGAAAAAATGACATAATAATTTATAAATAGATGATAGATAGATACTTAACTAAATTCAACTGATACCAGAGTGTTCTTCTATAATTTTTGTCTCATGTTTCTTTTATAACAATATATTTATGGGTCGTCGTTAGAGTGTTTTTCCTTGTAGTGTCAATATAGTTGTGATCATCAAGACTTATATATAATATATATTTTTATTGATATAATCATTTAATCCTAAATATTATATAAATTGATTGTCTTTGATTTTGTTTGTTAAATATAAAAAATAATTGATAATAAAATATTTTTAGTATGTATGTTTAATTCTAAATTTCCGATGCCCCTATACAGGATAACAATGGTAAATACGAATGAAAATAGAATAGTTTGAGATAAGTTTTGTAAAATTAAAGTTTAAATTGTTAAACAAATTAATGTTTCGGTTTAATATATAGTCCCTCATAAATTTATTTTTCAGACTTGAATTTTGCCTTTTCAAAAGTGTTGGTTGTTTTTTAATCTAATTAAAAAAACTATTTTATTTAAAATATTTAATCTAATAATTTAATTCTCTTAATGCAAAACACAAGTTGTGGAAGGATCTGGAGGTTTGCAAGATGAAATAGAATGATGGTTTTTAGTTGATAGGTGGAGACTTCAATGCCATAACCGCAACCTTTAAACGAAAGAGAGTTTCTTGTGATTGTAGGAATCTGGAGATCAAAGCCTTTTTTGAATTTATGGATAGGTTGGAACGAATTGATCCTCCGGTTTTTGGTTATCGTTTCACGTGGTATAGTGGTGATGGTAAAGCAATTAGTAGAATCGACAAATTTCTTGTGGATTTCACGTTTATTAACAGATGGGACATGATAGGGCAATCGATTGGGAAGCGGGATATTTCCGATCACTGTCTTATATGGATGAAGATTGAAGAGAGGAATTGGGGTCCTAAACCGTTTAAATCTAACGACTCTTGGTTTGAACATCCTCATTTTCTCAAATTCGTCGAAGAAAAATGGAGGAGTTATGACGTTGTTGGGTGTAGTGATTTTGTGATTAAAGAGAAATTTAAGATGCTTAGAGGAGATCTAAGTATTTGGAGTAAAGGTGTGTTTGGGTGGTATGCTTTAAAGGTGAAGGAGGAGGTGGATATTATCAATAAGGTGGACAACGATTTGATTGAGGTTGCAGTCGAAAAAGACAAAGGTTTGGTGGTGAGAAGGTCTGAAGCTTGCAAAGTCGTATGACATAATCTGCAAGTTAAAGATAACTTAATCATCCAGAAAGCTCGGATAAAATGGATCAAGGAGGGAGACATCAACACTAGGTTCTTCCATAATATGGTGAAGGGCAGAGAACGCAGCAAATTTATTGGATCAATTAACTCTCATGCAAGAAATGTTGATTCAGTGGGTGGTGTAAAAAATGTGTTAGAGATTTTTTCTACAGGAAATTTTCTGAAACTAGTTTTGACAGGCCTATTCTTGATAATTTACCTTTCAATAGGTTAAACGCAACTGAGGTGCATTCTTTAGAAGATCATTTTTCAGATGAAGAAATTCGACAGGCGGTGTAGAGTTGTGATGGAACAAAGAGCCAGATCCGGATAGTTTTAATTTCGTTTTTCTGAAGAAATGCTGGCACATTTTAAAGTTTGATATCTGTTGCTTTGTCAACGACTTTCATCGTCATGGTAGTTTACCTAAGGCAGTGAGTTCATCTTTCTTGGTTTTAATTCCGAAAGTTTCTAATTTGTTAAACCTTTACGAATATAAACCTATTTATCTTGTGGGCTGTTTGTATAAAATCTTGGCTAAGTTACTCGCAGCAAGAATCAAGAAAGTGATTGGTGGATTGGTTTCTCATAATCAATCCGCCTTTGTTTCGGGGCATTTTCTTTTGGACGGAGTGGTTGTAGCTAATGAAGTTATTGACTTAGCCGTTAGAAAAAGAAAGAAGTGTATTTTATTCAAGGTCGGTTTTGAGAAAGCTTATGACTACGTCAATTGGGAGTTTCTTTGTCGTTTAATGGTTAAAATGGGTTTTGGTAAGAATTGGTTAAAGTGGATGTATGCTTGTGTATTCAAAGAAAAATTATCAATTCTTGTTAACGGTAGTCCTACGTCTGACTTCGAGATCAAAAGTGGATTGATGCAAGGGGATCTCCTTTCACCTTTTCTTTTTGTACTGGTAACAGAAGGCTTAACGAGATTAACTAACAAAGTTGTTGATGTTGGTGATTTTAGTAGTTTTAAAGTCAGCAATGACGTCTCAGTGGATGTTATTCAGTTTGCGGACGATACTCTGATGGTGGGGGAAGGTGGATGGAATAATATTTGGAGTATTAAGGAGACTCTAAGGGTTTCGAACTTGTGTCGGGCTTAGGAGTCAATTATCATAAGTGTAGACTCATAGGTTTAAATGTTAGTCCTCACATTATTCTTGTAGCAGCAAATTTTCTGGGGTGCAGAACTGATATAGAAGCATTCACTTTTTGGGTATCCCCATTGGAAGCAACCCAAGGAGAATTAAAAATTGGAAAGCGGTTATTTAGAAATTCAAAAGCAGGCTGGACAGTTGGAATTCTTGCTTATTAAACATGGCGGGTAGAATCACTTTGATTAATTATATCTTAATTAGTCTTTCGATTTTCTTATTTTCTTTTTATAAAGCGCCAATGGCGGTTTGGAATGAGATTGATAAAATGAGAAGGAGCTTTTTATGGGGGAAGAAAGACGGAAAATCGAAAATTTGTTGGTTGAATTGGGAATCGGTTTGTAGAAGTAAAGAAGAAGGAGGCCTTGGTATCAAGAGCATTAAGGAATTTAATCTTAATCTATTAACTAAATAGGAGTGGAAAATCTTGTCGGAGCGGATTTCCCTTTGGAAGAAGATCCTTATAGCCCGTTACGGGACGTGGAATGTCGGTTGTTGGCTAAAAATTATAAGGTGTCTATCCATTTGTCTTATTGGTGGAAAGACATTCTTAAACTAGGTGATAATTCTCCAAACGGAGATTTTAGCTTTGCTGATTCGGTTGTTTATTCAATAGGTGATGGTCTCGATACTCCATTTTGGTTAGTCAATTTGACCAGATCGGGACATTTAGCATAACAGTTTCTCTTGTTGTTTCAAGCTAGCAACAAGAAAACTGCGACGGTTTTTGATATGGGTAGCTGGAAAGACGAGGTTTGGGTATGGAAATATTTTGATTTTTCTTAATCTGAGCATCATACGCTCAGCGGAAGCAGGGCTGTCCTTAGGCAGCATTTACAAGATTTTCAAGTTGTGAAGGAGGGGAAGGACATGGTAGTTTGGAAATCGAGTGAGGAAGAGGATTTTTCAATGAAAGATGTATACAAAAGAATCAAGACTGTTACTGTCAACAATCTTTTAGAAGAGAATCATAGTAGTGCTTTTAAAATGTTGTGGTCTTTGAATATTCCAGTAAGGATTAAATTGTTAGGATGGAAAGTAATTTGGAATAGATTACTAACTAGAATTGCTTTGAAAAGAAGAGGTATCGTTGTGGATGGTTGTTGCGGTTTGTGTAATTTGGAGGATGAAGAGTTACCTCACCTCTTATATAACTGTTCTTTTGCGAAAGTAGTTTGGCGGAATATTGGATCTTAGTGCGGTGTCTTTGATTTTTTTTGTTGGAAATGTGGCTAACTATTTTTTGAATTGGAGTGGTGACAGTTCGAGAAATAGTATTAAAGGGGTTGTTTAGATGGCGGTAATTTGGTTTCTGTGGAAGGAAAGGAATAATTTCATTTTTAACTTGATTTCTTGTAATATAGAAAATGTTTGTTGGACTGTTAACATTAATGCTTAGAAATGAGGTTGTTTAGGTGAGATTCTTTATTCCAACCTATATTTCGTAAATTCTTGTACGAACTCCATTTAAATCTAAAAAGACGTTGATTGGAAATATTATTTTCCATTTTTGTAAAGGTTAGAATACCCTTGTATTCTTTTTTTCTATCATTTGCCTTTTGAAAAAAAAAAAGATTAATAATTTATTTGATTTGAATTATTTCAGTTTATTTAATGACATAACTATTTATTTAAAATAATTTATGAAAATATCTTATATCATTATTTGTAAGGTGTTTTTGAATTATTTTTACAACTTCTCCAAAACAGTTAAACTTCATTTTGATATTTAACTTGACTATTTATAAAATTTGTCTAAGTTAGAGAATGTTATGATACTAATAGCTGCATATTGACTACAATGTCATTGACTTGATCTATTTTATTTTCTTCATATTTATGTATAAAATTGAAAAAGCAAAAAGACCTTTAATATATATAAGTATGTAATTTATGTTATCTGAATGTTTATATACGTTGAAAGTTTGTGTTATAGTGGTAGACTTACTACTTCAATTAATGCATAATTATTCATTTTATTTTTTTATAAATATTATTTATTATTTTAAAATAATTATATTAAAAATTTGTTAATAATCAACGTGGTCAAGTTTATTAAAGTTCATAATTTCAAACTATGAAATTAAATTTTGATTTGAATTTTATGTGAATAATATGTTTCAAAAAGACTTATTATTATAAGATATTTAAAGATCATATGACTTATATAGAGCTCTAAATTTAGAGTGCAATGTGATTACTGAATATCGAGACGTGAAATTTTGAGATCCTTAGGACAAGAAAAAAGTTCTCCAGGATTACTGAAACACGGCCGAAAGTTATTCATGGATTGTTGAAACACAACCCAAACTTAGGACAAGAAAGAGAGATCTAAAGGTTAAGGATCTGGGACCGAATAAAATTGACTCTCGGCTTATTTCTTTTATCTAGTAGAAGGAAATTGTGAGAATTTTGTTCGTAAGGTTCCTATTATTCTTCAAGTGGATGATGATCCTAAGACTTATAAGGAAGCAGTAGTTTCAAAAGACTCCTCATTTTAGAAGGATGTTATCCAAGACAAAAAGAATTCAATAATGTCAAACAACACTTAATTTTTTTTTTTTTTTGATCTACCTAAAGGAACAAGACTCATTGGATGCAAATGAGTGTTTAGAAAAAGCATCATAGTGATTGTATATTAAACACCAACCAGGATAGATTAGTAGAAAAAGTGTTTAGACAAAAGGAAGGTGTTGATTACTTTGACACATATACATTAGTATCAAGCACAATGAAAATTAGAGTATCATTTACATTAGCTTATTTGTATAACCTTATAGTTTCTGAAATGGATGTCATAATAGCATTCCTAAATAGAGATCTCGATGAGGAGATTTACATGGAGCAACTAGACAGTTATGTGGAAATAAACAAAAGGTGTGCAAGTTTGACAAATCCTTGTATGGATTAAAACAAGCACTGAAACAATGACATCAAAAGTTTGACTCTGCCATTGTAAGATTCACTAATTAAGGGGAGACATGCAACTTAGGGAAGACTTTTCAATCATAATAAGAAAAACGAATTCAAAGAGTTTGTCATCATCAAAAGGTGAAGATTGTGAGGAATATATTTTATATCTAGTTCAATTTTGATGAAGAAAAATATTATCTAAGAAGAAAATGTTCAAAAGTATCATGCACATCAACGATGAAGTTGATCAAGAAGGTTTAACATAGAAATTCAAGTGAAGATTTAATACAAGTGAAAATAAATAAGGTTCTCATTGCAATTTATACTATACTACTTTAAATTGCTCATAATTTCATCTCTTACTTCATCTAAAAACCTTCTTGCATCATCATGCATGATTATAAAACCTTCTTCATATAATTCTTGTTACAAGTGCTTGTACGCAAAGTTGTGTGAGAATATTGTGATATTCTTTTTTCTCCATTATGATTATATGATTGATCATTAGCAATGAGATGAATGAAATTTTAGAAACAGAGAGGTTTCTAACTTCCACATTCAAGATGAATGATTTTGGACTAGTTGACACACTTTTGGGGATCAAAGTGAAGCGAAATATGGGGGTTGTGAACTTAGTTAAACACATTATGTTGAGAAAGTACTTAATAAGTTCAAATACTTACATTTCAAAGAAGTGAATACTCCATTTGACTCTTGTGTCAAACTTCAAAAGCATTATGAAAGAGTTGTGGCTCAGTTGAAATATTCAAGTGTAATTGGTTATCTAAAGTATTTAATATAATGTATTAGACAAGACATAGCATTTGCAGTTAGTAAAATAAATGGATTTACTAGCAATCCAAATGGTGAGCATTGGAAAAGACCATTACAAATATTTTTGGTGATCTTTTGAAAAATAAAAATTTTGTCCTCCATCATGGTAGGTTTCCTGCCATATTAGAACGATATACCAATACGAGTTGGATATCGAGTGTTAGAGATATTTACTGGATGGATATTTACTGGATGGATATTTACACTTGCTGGAGGTGTAATTTCTTGGAAAAGTAAGAAACAAACATGTAATACTCCTTCGACCATGGAATCTGAGTTTGTGGATCTTCCTTTTGTTGGTCAACAAGTTGAATGGTTAAGGGAAATTTTATTGGAAGTTCTATTGGCTAAAAACAATGTTTCAAAAGTGTTGATATATTGCGGTAGTCAAGCCAATTTAACTAGAGAAATCAGCAAATATGAAGTTAGGACTTAAACATTCATATATTGATTAAAGATATAAATCAGTGGTTAAAAACAATGGTTAGGAATTAAACATTCTTTCTTAAGAAAATTGATTAAAGATATAATCAGTATCGGTATATAATTTGGATGATCCATTTACTAAACCATTTGTCAGAGATTTAGTAAAGACTACCTCGAGAGGTATGAGATTGAAACTCCTCGAATAAGGGTTCTGATAATGGTAGCAACCCAATATGAAGTTAACAAACCTTAACCTAAGATTCAATGGACAACAGCAAATTGTTGATTTGGATGTTTGTGCAATACTTGTGACAATCTTGACTAATACATATCGACGGTTGAGTTTTTTCAAACTCTTAATGAAGCTTTACATCGAGGATATGTATCTCAAAAAATAGATACAACTGAACTTCACCTATAAGAATTTCGAGATGGTTCCATCTAAAAGTGAGAGTTGGAGTTTCTCTCATGAAAAATTCAAAAAAACAAGAAAATACATGGCCGTAAATAGTTTTAGACGAGCTTTGTAGACGAAAAACCGCTAAAGATTGTGTGTAAGTTAATTTCGATTTAATCACAAGGGATAACGATTCAAAGCATTGCTACCTAACATTCCAATTAGACTTTGCGTTATTCTTACTAAGGTTAAGTTCAAATCGAAAGATACTTAACTGCATTAACATTCTTTGTTTCTCTTGTTCTAGAATTAGTCTTGTCATTATTATAACAAGTGGGAGATTGTTGTAAATTATTAACGATTAATAATCTTGAGTGTGTTCCAAAATGACAAGAAAATATGAAAGTGAAGTTTAATTTTTTAATTCAGAAATAGACAACACTCTTGAAGTATTGTAGTATGTAGTTTTTTATTTTGAATTTAGAAATAGGAAATACTTCGTGAAGAGTTGCAGAATGCGAAATAGTGTAGCCTTTGAAAACTGTTGCAGTAGGCAAAGCAGTGCAATGTTTGAAAAGTGCTATTGTAGACGAAACAATGCAACATTTAGCAAAAGCATTGGTGAAAATGTGTGTTTCATCATGGGTCACAACCTTATGAAACAATATTAGTTTGACTTATAAATTGAGCATTCCGGATTCAGAAAAACACATTCGAAAAGTCTATCCTTTTCATACAAAATTATGAATGTCAACTTTCCTACATTTGAATTTAATTTCATCAGTCTTGTGCAAACTCGAGTATAGACTGAATTATCATGGGTATTCCTGTATACAAACCCTAAGATAATTTGAGAGTACTTGAAATACTATAAAAAAGTGATTCATTCACGATTTTAGCCTCAACCCATTTGATTTAAATTAATTTTTCTAACAAAATTGGATGTTGTGGTCATTTAAGAGATTGTACGGGTGAGTGGCTTGGAAGTTTCGCAAGATATTTAAGCTCTTGTAATGCATATAATATTGATGAACTTTGAGACGTGCTAGAATGATTAAGATTAGCAAAAGAGTTTAGATTTCAAGTTATTGAACATCATATAAATTTTAAATTGGTTGTTCAAAATATTTTAGATTCTGAACAACGTAGTATAATTGAAATGTGATTGGTACAACAATTACTCAAATTAGATTAGAATGTACGAGTCTTTCATATTTACCGTGAGTCGAATACTTATGTAAATACACTTGTCAATATAGAGAATGTGATCTAAATCATAATTTGATTTTTTATGAACGAATTCTTGCTGAAATTTCTTTTCTTTTGTTAATCGATTGTATTGAATAAGTCTTGCCATGTAATTTTTTATCTTTGAAGTCTAAATTTCTTTTCTTCCAAAAATAAAAAGTTTACTTTACCTATATATCCTATACCATAAGTTCATGTGATCTCCTTGATCTATTTTCAATGTTTATGCATATTGTAAGTACTCAACAAGTTACAATTGATGATATGATAAGACACAAGTGAATCACAAAAGAGATTCCAAGAAGTGAATTATTGACATAGGAAATATAGAAGCACGTTAGAGTGGAAGCAAGATAATCAATAATTGGTTTGGTAGAGAAAGAGGGAGGGGCCCAACCAAAAAGGTTGAAGAGAAGAGGAGGAATGTCTTACCCACACAAACACACACGAATGAAATTTATTATGCCTTTTTCTTTTGCTTCTTTTTTATTTTTATTAATTAAAAAACCAATGTTTGTGATGTACACTGAACATTACAGTTTGCACGAGACCCTCTTTTTTGTTTTCTAGCACTTTTTCTATTGCTTCAAATTCTGTACTTCTTTTTCTTCTTCTTTTCATCATTAATTGCATTATTTTTCTTTTAATTATTACTACAAATTTTGAAATCATGATTTTACTATTATTATCAAATTTTGGATAATGTGTTGTCAAATTTTGGATAGTCTTTTATATATTTTGGATAATCTATATATATATATATATATATATATATATATATATATATATATATATATATATATATATATATATATATATATATATATATATATATATATATATATATATATATATATATATATATATATATATATATATATATATATATATATATATATATATATATATATATATATATATATATATATATATATATATATATATATACTTAAGTCATTTTTTCTATTATACATTTGTTCACCATTAAATTTTCTACTATATATTTGTTATTAGCTATTACATGCGTTCATTTTTATAAAAAATAATTTATTTTTAAAGTTAATTAAATAATTAATGTATTTAATTTATAAACTGATAAAATATATTAATTATTCAATGAACTAAAAATAAATTGTTTTTTATATAAAAAACTGATAAAATATATTAATTATTCAATAAATTTAAAAATAAAGTATTTTTGATATAAAAAAAACGAAGATAATATTAAACTTGTGTAAATATTAGGTCATGAAATGATTGAATAAATATTGTGTTTGATTTTACATGAATTTTAGTTTTGATATTCTAATTGGAGTTTAGGATTTAGAATTTATAGTTTAAAATTTAAGAAATAATACAAATACAAAGTGATAATAATTAATAAAAAATACATCGATTGTTGTTTATTTGTTTAGTGACATTTGTCTTAAGGCATGGAGAATTTTTAGTTTCGATATTCTAATTTATAAATGAACAAACTAAATTAAACATCTGACTTGTCTTATTAAGTTTTCAACCGATATTTATATTACATATCAAAATTCGTTACAAAAATAATTAATATAACGAAATTTGAATTATCTATAAAATCCGAGTTTAACAAATTAAAAGTCTCTTCAAACTTTCTTTTTGCTTAACTTCGTATATTGATAATCTTATTTCGAATATAAACACAACTATAAGATTTAAAATTTAAACTCTGATAATAACGTATAACTTATAAATATATATTTTTGTCAAATGAAATAGAATTTACATACAAAAATTTAAAGAAAAATGAATTTAATTATTTAATAATATTAATTAAATAAGACTATTAAAAATTCTTTTAAATTTCTTTTTCCAATCTAGTAATATAGCAAGAAAAATACATTAAACATTAAAAATGATCATCTATGTACTATATTTCTTATAATTGAGTTATTAAGGGACAAATGTAAATATTGGGTTGGGGTACAAATATCCATGCATTAATACTATAGTATTCTTTGTTTCTTTTTTTTCTTTTTTTTTACCTTTTTGCATGGACATGATTGAGACTTTTCTTGTAGTACATGTAATTGATTCACCCATTCCAAAAAGGCACTAGACTCAACAGTCTAGAAAGTCAATAGCACAGTTGAAAGTTAATGATTCTCTAGGAATTACAGTCTCACAATGTTTGAAACTTGTATTTGGAATTTTAAAATGGAACCGAATTTTTCCAATCTCACAAACACATAGGATCCACATGGTAACACAAGGAAACTACTGTCGTTTGACCAAATTTTCTTGACAACATGTGAACAACTGAGGCTAGCTATCACTATACATTTTATTTTAGGTGTCATTGGGGTGCTATGCATGTGCCTATTCTTATAAATTGTTACTCTTTTTTTTTTCTTACTTTAGATTCAAGGGATAAAATATGAATATGCTTTTCTATGTTTTTGTTTATGATCATTAAAATAATTTCAGTAGGAAATGGATTAATGAACCTTTGTAGTTCTCATGAGGTGCAGATTGAAACCTTAAAATAACATCTCTAGATCATATGTTAGAATGTATAGGTAAAATATATTGGTTAATGGCCAATTAGAATCGCAAGATTTACTAATATATATTTCATCTCAAATATTTTGATTTTTTTTTCTTTTTTTGGTAATGGAGGTTTAAGTCCAAAAGAGATGAGATCCATATTAAGTGATTCACACCTAAGACGTCAGTTTCTAACAAAAGCTCAATAACACTAATGGCCGATTAGAGTCGCAAGATTTACTAATATATATTTCATCTCAAATATTCTGATTTTTTTTTCTTTTTTAGGTAATGGAGGTCTAAGTCCAAAAGAGATGAGGTCCATATTAAGTGATTCACACCTAAGACGTCAGTTTCTAACAAAAGCTCAATAACACTAAAAGCACTATCAAAGAACACAATATCTCCAATGATATTTAATCTGATTTTAGCAAGAATATCCCATGAGGTTAAAAATACGTTTCAGCAACGAATTTTTATCACTGGTCAATGTTTTTCTAGACTCCAAAAGAGCGGTAAAAATTTGAGAAACCGCATTCAACTCTACTTTCTTCAATCTTAGTTTTTTGGTGAAAATTTATTAGACGGATTAATTGTCATTAAGACTTGTCTTCCACGTTCTCTATGAATATATTAATGGGGATCGTCAAATCTACTGGTTCAATATTTAAGTCTGTCTAATCATGACTATTAATATATCTTAAAAGCTCTATTTATGTGAATGACTTCAAAGCCAGACGGCTTGATTTGTCTCGTTAAATTGTTAAAAATTGAGACGTACTTTGTTGGATTTATATTTGAAGGCAACCTAACTTGTTGTTGGGTTCTACATTACTATATAAATCTTTTTTCTTGTGTTTGTTGTAATATACTATTTTCGTTTTAAAATGATTGTCGTTTTAGTAAATAAAATTTGTTTTAAAATGAATGTCATTCTTACTTTTTAATATAGTAATGATTACTATTTTTTTAATTGTGTCATTTAATTATTATTTTGTACATTACTTCCAACATATTAATAAGATTAATTTAGTACAAGTTTAATGTCACATGACAATATTATTGTATTCTTTAATTTGTGTGCAAACACCTTAAATGACAATATTTTTAAACGGAAAGAGAAGTGATTTTTTTAAAGTTCATATAAAATATTAATTACTACACATTTTATTTCAAATTATAAATTATTTTGTCCAAAAAAAAGTTGTTCCAAATGTCACTTTACGGTTGAAATGTAATTCAAGTCAAAGTTGTGAATTTGCATTTGCATTTGAGTTTAGGTTCAGTTTTCATTTCAATCATTTAGTTTGCATTAGAACTTTAATTAGTATATAAACCCAAAGGTAGTTCTTATTTGTAACAGAATTGAACTTTACATTTTGAGATTAGAAAGTTAGTTTCTCTCTCTCTCTCTCTCTCTCTCTCTCTCTCTCTCTCTCTACAATTATTCTTCATCTTTTCTAATTCTTGTGCACTATTAATGGAGGTTCATTGTTGAACTCCAACAATTGATATCTAGAGTTTTGGTTTGATTCACATGGAAACACAGGTGTAGTGAGGTGTGTGATTGATTTTGTTTCTAAAATCTGATTTGGATTGAAGTTAAAAATTGAGAAGAATCAATAATCTTGATTCTCAGGTTTGGGAAACACGTGTTTTGGTGAGAACTAAGTGATTTACACAAGAACGACGATGAACGAATGAAACTATAGCTTGAACACAAAGCTTCCAGTATCTGATAGAAAGAATTGGAATCAATGGTCCATTTAGATGCATGTGTTGTTTGGAGCTCATGATATTCTTGATCTCGTCAATGACGGTTAGAAGTCGGTTGCAGAAAATACAATAGAAGCATAAAGAATGCACAATGTGAAACGAGGAAGAAGGATTAGAAGGCGTTGTCCTATATCCATCAATGTGTGGATATAAAGGTGTTTGAGAAAATGGTTGATTTGACAATGGAAAACGCGGTGTGGGATACACTGGTACGGTGCTATGGTGGTGATACACCAACGAAGAAGATTAAACTTCAGTCTCTATGCAAGCAATATTAAAATCTCAACATGAAAAAAAAATGAGAAGATGCCTCATTACATCTCCAGAGTAATTGCGGTCACAAATGAGATGAAGTATTGTGGAGAAATGCTCTCTGAACAAGTAATCATTGAAAAGGCATGGAGATCACTTACTCCTCAGTTTGATTACATAATTATAGCCATAGAACACTCTAAAGATACCATCACCATGAGAATTGAAGAGCTTTAGAGTATTTTAGAGGCATAAGAGTTACGTATGACTGAAAGAAACTCTGAGCAAGAACAGGCTATGAAAGCTCAGACTCTGAAACCTTCTTCTGGTAAGAAGAACCAGAAGCAAACATGACTAGAGAACAAAAGGAAGTATTTTAGTGGTGTTCAAAAGTGAAAACTCTCCAATTCTTATAAGAAACAACAGAATGTTCAGAAGGGAAATGAGAAGTTTGACAAGAGAAAGGTTCAATGCTACAGTTGCAACAAGTTTGGTCATTTTGCTGCTAATTACTAGTCAAACAAGGTTAGCAAGGGTGAAGAAGCCAACATAGCTAGAGCAGTTTCTGATGATGAACATGTGCTACTAATGGCATATGAAAATGTATGTGTATAAATGGTAGACTAGTGGTATATGGACATTGGTTACTCAAATCACCTAACTAGAAACAAGCAATAACTGGTTGATTTTGACTCGATTTTGACTCTGGTAAAGGGACCAAAATCAGATGTACCAATGATGAGTATCTGAATGCAAACGGAATGGGAAATGTCAGAGTTAAGTTGAACAATGGAAAAGTTGTACTAATCAAGGATGTATGGTATGTTCCTAGCATGAATAACAATTTGATTAGTGTAGTTCAGCTGATTAAAAAGGATTTTCAATAACAATGAAGGACAATCTCTTGAAGTTGTATGACTATATCAAAATCTGATTATGCAGACTGAAATTGGAAGAAACAAAATATTCAAGGTGAATGTTAAAACAGCAGACACTTGATGCCTTAGTGCAAGAAGTACTTAAGAGGAAAGTGAGCAGTGACACAAGAGATTAAGGCATATGAACTATAAAAGCTTATGGCATCTGAGTTCAAAGAATCTAGTACATGGAATTCCTAAGATTGTGGCACCAGAGAAATCATGTGATATATGTATGAGAGGCAAACAACCAAGATTGTCATTCTCATCAGAAATATCTCCATAAGCAACTCACGATTTGGGTGTGGTGCATTATAATGTACACTACTACAAAGTAGACCTTTCGTAAAACCAATTTTACAATAGTCTTCCTGTTAAGTACACCTGTTAGAACAAACCATAAGTTGGACTCTGATGATGATGGAGAGGATGTAGTTGCTACAATCTTCAAACAATTGGTTGGTTGTCTGAGATATTTATGTAACATCAAGCCTGACATGTGTTATGTAGTTATAATGATGAGTAGGTTTATGAGTAAACTAAGGTGGTGTTAGATGCCCAATTGTGCTTATTTGAGCTATCAAATGTGGGCATCTTTAGCTCCTTTTTGTCAAGTTTGTGTTCAAAACCGCCTTGCTTTTGTTTATATGCAACATTATGTGAAATACTCTTGGTCCTTTTGATTTGTGTGTTATTGTGCAGTATTTAGGCATGAAAGAGTAGAACTTGAAGACACAAGAAAAATGGCAAAGGAATCAAGAAAGAAAGCAATCAAAAGCAAGATCGCTAGCATGTTCGCTAGGCGAGTGAGGTAGTGAACGTTCGCTAGGCGAGCTCATAGTGAGCTGCTAGCGAACACTCCCAGACTTGGAAAAAATCAAATTGATCAGCTTCGCTTGGGGCGAGGAAGGCAGCGAATAACTCGCTAGGCGAGCACCTAGCGAGCAAGCCAGCGAACGCTTCTAGTAGCAACATCCCAGACCTCACTAGCATGTTCGCTAGGCGAGCAAGCAGCGAACGCTCGCTATGACCTCGCTAGGCGAGCAAGGTAGCGAGCGTGGCAGAACAACACTTTATTTGTCTATAAGTAGCATGGGCTACTTTTGTAAAAAATACTTTTTTCTGCTTTTTCCAACCACTTTGTTTTGTTTTTGCTCCAAAGGAGATATTTGTGACCTAGAAACCCAAAAACACATTCTTCTTCATCTCTTAACAAGATCTTCCAAAAAGAAGGTGGATTCTCATCTAAACTCGATTCTTCGACTCAGATGTTGATTAACCGTCTTCTGAAACTTCTTGTGCAAGCTACCATGAAAATGAGTAGCTAAGTTCTTAATTTTGTCAAGGTTATATGTAGATGATCACAAGCTTTGTATGTAAATGGGATGATCTTCATTTGTAAACTCTTTGATGATGAATATATGGTGAAAACTTTGTTTTATTGTTAACTCTTTGTGTTGGTTTATGATTGAAAGGTATTTTCCAACTCTTTACCTAGGTTTTCATCCATCTATGTTCTTGAGCTAGAGATAGTCTTGAATGTGGTTGTTCACTAAAATATCAAACCCTAAAAGTTGTCATTTTGATAGATTATGTGAGAAATCAACAATGGATCATAATGGGAAAATCATAATGTGTGTTAGAAATAAACATATTGAGAGGATATTTTGAAATTGTTTATCATCTAACGAAGTTTACAAGTTTTGTTGATCGAACATATACATGCAAAGTGATCGTCGAGCCCTAACTTTGACAATATATCTCAAATCGTAGAACAAAAACATTTACCACATTTATTAATTTTTCTATGCAAGCTACCGTAACGAAAAACCAAAACCCCCCTTGTTACTATAAGTTAAAAACTTGACAACTGTCGAACGGCGGCAATATCACAGATTCCCTGTGGAGACGGTAACAAACCCCGATACTCTATCACTGTTCTAACAGGTGGTCACATTACCGAGATGAAATTAGGATTCTAAGGTATGTAAAAGAAACTTTGAGGCATGGAATTTTGTTTCCATCTGGAGTGTCATATGTTGCTAAGTTGATATGTTACTCAGACTATGACTGGTGTGGTGATAAAGTAGACAGAAAAAGCACGATAAGATATATGTTTATATATCTGGGAACCCCATTTCTTGGTGTTCTAAAAAGCAAGCAGTGGTTGTATTGTCAACCTGTGAAGTTGAATACATAGCTGGTGCTTTGTCAGTTTGTTAGACTGTTTGCCTGATGAATTTGTTGTAGGAACTGAAGCTCAAAGTAAGCAAACTAGTCAAGTTGATGATTGACAACAAATGTGTCATAAGTATTCATAAGAATCCAATGATGCACGGAAGAAACAAGCACATTGATATCAAGTACCATTTTCTGCACAATCAGGTTCAGAATGAAGTATTTGAGGTTGTTCATTTCAGCACTCAGAAGTAGCTTGCAGATGTCCTGACCAAAGCAATCAAAACTTGACACTTCATTAATTTGAAGTACGAAATTTGTGTTATTGATTTTTAACTGAATGTGAATTAAAGGATGGTGTTGAAATGTAATTCAAGTTCAACGTTATGAGTTTGCATTTGCATTTGAGTTTATGTTCAGTTTTCATTTCAACTGCATTTAGTTTGCATTAGAACATGGGTTAGTATATAAACCCAAAGGTAGTTACTATTTGTAACAGAATTGAACTTTGCATTTTGAGATTAGCAAGCCTCTCTCTCTCTCTCTCTCTCTCTCTCTCTCTCTCTCTCTCTCTCTCTCTCTCTCTCTCTCTCTCTCTCTCTCTCTCTCTCTCTCTCTCTCTCTCACACACACACACACACACACACACACACATACACACACACGCGCGCACACATTCAAAAACTTTAAAATTAATATTTATAATATCATAATAGCCTAGGTACTATATAGTAAGACACTTTGCATTATTAAAAAAATAAATATTATTAGTTATACATTGGTGTTTAAGGTGTGTATTTTAGTATAGGTGATATTTCATTATACTTTTATTAGCTGAAATTTACAACAATGAGCTTTTGATGTATTAGGTGTCTTTGTTAGGCTTCTTTTTTTACTGTTAGTCCTATTTTCCAACAAACATATATATTTTTGGTGTTCCCTAACAATAGTTCCAATTGAGAATAAGGGGATAAAAAATGTGTCTCTAGAGAGTTGCAAGGTCTTGGACCTTGCCTAACACACCAATGTTCAAATTTAAAGTCTACAACATGATGTTTTTGAGGTATTATCTGCTTTGGATTTCATGTTAGACTTCACAAGTTCGTTCTTTGTAAAATATGTCTCATTGGTTTGGAGTGTGAGTGTTATATATAAACCACATTTGACCATAACTCTCAAGAAATGCGAGACTTTTTTGTGTACCGCTATAGTATATTAAGAATAAGGGCAAAATGGTACGTTAACACTTGATTATGGCGTGCTATGAAATGAACCTCTACCTAACCTGCTAATGTTCCAACCACAAGTCCAAAACATTGTGTTTCTACATTATTTTCTGATTTTGGCCTTATGTGCACCCTCATGAATATGTCATTTGTAAAATGTGCCTTGTTGAATTTAGGAGGATGAGATTTGTTTTAAACTACCCTTAGCATCGATCCCTATGTAATGTAACACTTTTTAATATATTGGAACAGTATCCCCCTTGTCATTGGTAAGAGTTAGAACCAATTGTGTGGCGTAGGTTTTACCTCTGCATACACTCTAACATTCTGACCTGAAGTTCACAACATTGCAATTATGAGGTATTGTTTGCATTGAACCTCATGTCCCTCATAATATTTCTCATATAAAAAGCGTCTTTTTAGTTCGAGAAGTGTGTGCATGTATATAAATTATCATTGTTCTATATTTCCAAATAATGTGAAACTTTTTGGTGTAATTGAAATATAGCCTCCCAATCAAGGTTAATGGGCTAAAAAGTATGACAGCCCTCAAATGTGGCATGGGTTTGAATCCTACTTGGTTTGAGCCTTGTGTGAGTCGTCACAAACTTTTCCTTTGTAAAAGAAGTCCTGATTGGTTGAAGAGTATGTGTGTTGTTTATAAACTACTTTTAGTTTCAATAACCAAGCAATATGATAATTTTTTATGTACCAAAACAATAATGCCTCAATCGAGGCTAAGGAGCTAAATGGACCGACCCCCGAGTGTCACATTGGTTAACCCTACACGACTCACCAATGTTCTAACGTGAAACTCATATGATTTTGTTTTGAGGTTATTGTGAATCGGATACCTTTAAACAAAATATAAACCGATTTCTTAATGATCAAGAAACACACCAGGGTTAGGGTTAACAAAGAAGACAAGGTAAAACAACAAGGAATGGTTATAAACTGTTATTCTTTCCTTACTCTTAAAATAAGATTACAAGTATACAAGAATAATAAAATAACCTCTCTCTCTCTCTCGAAATTAGTTTTTATCTTCCTATTTTTCCTTATTCTAAGATTGAGAAACTAGCATCCTATTTATAAGAAAAATAACACACTAACCCAATGAGCTTTTTAACAATTACCCATTACAAGCTAACTTAGGGTACAAGCTAACTTAAACAATCGGGCTTACAAGCAAGACTCAATTCAAAATTCTAACAATCTTAGCAATATTGACTAATGCATGTCAGAACAAACTTCGACTACAAAATGCATTACTCCGACAGCAGCATGCAAACAGACTTCAACCTCATGCTTAATACCTGTCGAACCAGAAGCTACCCTTCGACTATACTAGAGGTATTTTTTTACTTTGGTCTTCACATGATCCCTTATAGTTTTTTCTTTTGAAAATGACACCTCGTTAGGTTGAAAAGTGTGGATGTGCATATAAACTACCATTGTACTCGATTTCTAAGTAATGTGAATTTTCTAATGTATTGTACACCTTTGAATACATTTACCATTATTTTGAGTTTTCTAAGTGACCATTGTGTATTGTTAAGACCATACCTAGAATTATACTTATCCAATCAATATTATTCTTATATTGTTAGAAAATGTATTCAATTACCTACGACTTCTAATTTTAGGGCATGTTCCACCTCATCCACATTTCATGTCTAAATTAGGGATGAATATGAATTGTCTATCTTGTTAATTATGCTTGACATTTTCCCAGTATCTTGTTAATTATGTTTAACTTGTGCCTTTGGTAGATCTCGTTGTGCAACTTGATGATTTTGTTATGCAAGCTACGATAGTGCATGAAACATGCCTTTCTACTTCATATCCTTAAAGGTTGTGATTTCTCTTTAGGTTTTAGTTTTATATTTTTATTTTTAAAGTGTTACCTATTCAAAGTTGAGAAATCAAGATTGAACACCAAATACATTTATTGAATGAATTCCTTCCATTAAATCAAGGTAAGTGGTGAATTTTATTCGTTCGAGCTATGGGTTTAATAAGTATATGATAAACGAGAAATATGTATATCTCATCCGTTTGAGATTTTCTATGATTTTATCCCTTTTAGTAATTTTTTATGTCTTTTAATAAATAATTATGTTATTCGACAATTTTAAGTGATAAAACTTGTTTAAAATTAGCTACAGGTGTTATGAAGGTTTATGAGTTGTTGTTACTATGAGTTTTGGTTGTTATCGTTAGACATGACAACAAAACTCGTATCCACAGGTAACTTTCCAAATCAAATCTATGTCTAATGAGGAAAATCCATTTTGATTGAGTTCTAGTTTGGTTTGGATCTTTGCTAATTTTAAAAGAATGGGTATATGGCGGATATTGGAGATAGTAGTACCCATCCTGAATCCTCCTGTGGATATCCTATGATCTCATATCCTACCAATCCATACTCGAATACAAGATGGAAATAAAATTGAAAACGTACCTGAGTTTACCATTGAAATCGCTGAAGGTTTGTGGGTATGTGATATTTTGATTTGTAAAGCGTCTTAGAGTTTCTTAATTCTCTTATGATGGGGATGAAGAGAGAAAATCTGATAAATCGTATTGATCATTTTCTACAAATGGGGACAATAACTCATATAAATAACTCACTTAGGATTACTACTTAATTTTCAATATTCGAAATTGACCCCTCGATAAATTAGGATATTGACTTATGGAATCTACACAATAATCTTTTATGACATATATGTCTTTAGCCATGGAATTAATATTAATTAGACCACTTTAGTTTTTCCTAATTAAATAATGACCCTAACACATTAAATGTTACATTTGTGACCCAAAATTCTAACAATCTCCCACCCGTCACATATGTAAATTTACACATGTGTTAAATTTTATGAGCTCAAAATTTTCCATTATATACCTCAAGCATATCCAAATAATATTGTCCTTTAGTTATGCCAGTACATAGAATTAAATTGGTTTTCGTTATATTCACCATAACTAAATCCATCAATGATTACTAATAGTGACATAACTAAATGACATAGATTCATCATGAAATGTGTAGCATGAAAATAAGAAGAATGTGGCATGTACATGTCGATTTTCAATTGATATTACTTTACTTTAGTGAGATCATTTAATAACTTTATTGTGAAAAGTACAAATAGTTGAATATCAAACTTTATAAAACAATATATATATATATATATATATATATATATATATATATATATATATATATATATATATATATATATATATATATATATATATATATATATATATATATATATATATATATATATATATATATATATATATTCAAAACTAGAGTATGCATGCATAATACCAAACATAGAACACAAAATTCACAAACGAATAACTCTAACTAAACTAAATATTCCTCAAACTGTAAAACCCCCATGTGAGTAGTGTACCCGTGAAAGAACTTGGGTGGAATATATTTTGTAAGAGGATCTACTATCATGGAGTTTTTCCTTAGGTGTTCTATGAAAATTTGTCCATTTTGTACCATTTCCTTAACAATTAGGAACTTGATGTAATATGTTTTGACTTGGTTGAACTCTTATTAATGTTGGAATATATAATGTCTAATTTATTGTCACAATATAACTTAAATGGTATTTCAATTCCCACCATAATTTGGATCCTAGTGACAGGTTCCTCAACAAAATTCCATTGTTGGATGCCTTAAAATATGCTATAAATTATGCTACCATGGTGGATGAAGCAATAAGAGTTTGCTTGGCACTGCGCCAATAAACTGCACCACCTGCCAACATGTAGAAATAGCCTGAAATAGATCTTTTACTATCTTGGCATCCTGCAAAATCAGAGTTAAAATATCCAATGATCTCCAAGTGGTCTGACCTCCTACATGTGGGCATATAATCTTTCGTTTTGTATATATACTTAATAGCCCTTTTGGCTGCTTTCTAATGACCCATTCTTGGACTGCTCAAATATTTTTCTAACATCCCAATTATGAATGCGATATTCAAACACGTACAGACTTGGGCATACATTTGGCTCCATACAGCTTATGCATAAGGAATTTTCTACATTTCTTGAATATCTAAGTTTCCTTTTGGGAACCGACTAAGACTAAAATAGTCTCCCTTAGAAACTGGAGTACCCCTAGTTTACATTCTTGCATGCAAAACCTTTTAAGTACCATTTTGATATAGCTCCTTTATGATAATCCTGAAATACCTCGAGATTGGTCTCGGTGTTTCTGAATTCCTAATACAAAAGAGGTGTCACCAAGATCTTTTATTTTGAATTATCTTGATAGAAATTTCTTGGTTTCATACATCATGCATATATAGCAGCAAGTAGTATGTCATCAACATACAAGACCAGGAAAAGTACTTGCTCCTACTAAATTTGTGATACATACAATCCTCTACAACATTCACCTCAAAATCAAAAGAGATAATTACTTCATGAAACTTGCAATATCACGGACGAGGTGTCTGTTTTAGTCCATAAATGGATTTTGTCAATTTGCAAAGCATATTCTTTGAGTCTCCTAACACAAAGAATTCTGGTTGCACTATAGATGGTTTCATCAACATTTCCATTGATGAATTCCGTCTTGACATCCATTTGACGGAGTTCCAAATCATAATATACAAAAATACCCATGATTGTCCTAAAAGAGACTTTCGTTGAAATCAGAGAGAAAGTCTCTTTAAAGTCAATCCCTTCCTTTTGGGTATAACCCTTTCGCCACAAGATGAGTCTTATACCTCTCCACATTACCGTTAGAATTTTGCTTGATCTTAAAAATCTATTTACAACTAATAGGTGCTCCTTTTGGAAACGAGATAAGTTTCCAAACCTTTTTTTCTTGCATGTATTTATACTCCACCTTCATTTCTTTAATCCACTTTTCCGAGTTGGAATCCTGCATGGCTTAATGGAAGTTGATTAGGTCATATTCCTTCATACTATTATTTTTCTCATGTTATTGGATAAAGACTATGTAATCATCTAAAGTAACATGGTTGTTCTTGTCTCAAAAGTTGAGTTTAATTATGGATCATAAAATTTGTATCCCTTAGATCTTTTAGAATAACCAACAAAGTAAATGATCATTGTTCGGGAGTCCAATTTCTTTTCATTTGGTTTATAAGGCCTTGCCTCAGTTGGATATCCCTATACATGAAAATGTTTCAAACTAGGTTTTTTCCCAGTCCAAAGTTCATAAGGTGTTTTGGTAGCTGACTTGGTTGGCACTCAATTTAGAATGTAAGTTGCAGTCTTTAGTATCTCTTCCTAGATAACTCTAGTAAGGTAGAATGACAAAGCATACTCCTTACCATATCCTTAAGAGTCTGGTTTTGTATTTTTTTCTACACCATTCATGCTAGGTGACCATGGCATTATGTACTATAGGACAACTCCACATTCCTCTAGGTATTTAGCAAAAGGCCTCATACGTGTTCACATGAACCATCATATTCATCGTAATATTCACTGATGTGGTTAAATTTGACACTTAATAAATGATTGTGATTTTTTAGGTGTAAGAAATATGTATGCATATTTGGAGTAATCATAAATGAATGATATACAATATTATTGACCATTCCAAGAAGGTATGGAAATTGGTCCATAAATGTCCATATGTATCAATTATAAGACATTTGTAGCTCTATATGTACCAAATTTCTTTATTTTTGATCTGTTTACCGTTAATGCACTCAACACAAACATCAAAGTCTGTGAAGTCAATGGAATCCAAAATTTCATCTAATATTAGTCGCTCAACTCCATTTTTAAAGATGTGATCTAGGCATTTATGCCATAATGATCCTAAATAAGTATTATCAATTTTACACTTAGTACCGCATGATTCCACATTTAAGGATACGCCATAGGTAGCTATTGTGTCCAACAAATATAGATTATCATGACCCATGAGTAAATCAGTTCCAACAATATCTAAATTGAATGACAACTTGAATTTATTGTTTCTGAATGAGCATAAATAACCTGATATATCCAAATAAGAAACAAAAATTTAATTTAGTTAAAATGAAGGTATCGTAAAAGAATCTTTCAGATTAAAAAAAAATCCAATATACATTAATAATCTAAAATGCCTTACATCTTCCTCCTCTATCGACTTGTCATCTCTGACATAGATGTATCTTTCAATACCATTTGACTTTTGGTAGTTTACACAATCCTTCATTGAAACACTAATATTAGTAGTTCCACCAAAGTCTACCCATCAAGTTTTTCTAGGTACCAAAGGCAAATTGACCTGAGAACAGATCAAAGCATTTGTAGCTTCATTCTTGGGCTCACAAGTCTTATTTCCTTTGCCTTTGTCTTTAGAGGTTGTAGCAAAATGAGCATTTTTTGTCTTATCTTACTTCAACCGTTCCTCTTCTTACACATAAAGTGAAATAAGCTCATTAAGAGATCAAATCTCCTTTTGACAATAATAAGATATCTCAAATTGACTGAATTATGAAGGAAGAGAAAATAATACTAAATAAATGAGCAAGTCTCCCGACAACTCAAGCTTTAGTGCCTTAAGTTTTAAAATAATGTTTGATATGTCCACAATGTATTCCCTTATGTTTCCTTTTCCTTAATACTTCATGAAAATCAAGTTCTGAAAAAGAGTATTTGTTTCCGCCTTAGCGCTTTTTGCAATGCGCTTTTCAATCTCAGTAAGGAAATTTTTGACATCTATTATCTTTTCCGAGATAGTATCCCTAAATACCTCAGGAATACCACACTTAATGATCATGAGACTCATGCGATTCTGCTTAGAGGTATTAGATTTCGTAGAATAAGGTGGTTGCTCATTCCTTAATGCAAGGTCAAGATCCATGCAGTCAAGAATAAATTCCATGTTGTCTTTCCAGTCCTTAAAATTTATCCCATGAAGGACTGAAACCGATTTTAGTTTAGCAGATATCGAAGCAATAATAGCTTAAAATAGAACAAAGTAAACACTTTAAGTATACTCACATAAAAGAAAAATTGAATCTTTAATATGTTCATATAATAGTATAACCCATATCAAGATACTTAGTGCACCATCAATATCGAGTCCTCAGACACTAATATTAACTGCTAGTGGTATTCTTGTTGTAATGGTCAAACATTAATAATAAAATATGTCAAGTAATAAACCCTTGTTTGGATTGATTTATCATTTATATGTGAAACCTTATAACTATTGTATGTTCATTATCATAGGTATGTATGAATTTCAACAAAACATTAGTTGATACTCGCGTGGATAAACATACACACAAAAGGAAAAACATTTAACATTTCTTAAGCAATCTCATAAAGAAGGTCACTTTGGTGACATTTTATTTTAATTGACTCTCTCAAAATGTTAAACTTTGTATAAAATTACAAATCATAACCAAAACATGAACAAAATTATACCAAAGTTAATGGATGAAACAATTAAAGGGCACGACCATACAAACCAGTAAGACATTTTCGTGTTCCAATCTGTGGCTACTTTGTTATATGAATAACAATAACACAATACAGTTCTAAATTTTACAAAAGTAAAAAGTCCAAAAAAAAGAAGAAAAAAACGATATTGAAACAATCTAGGTGATGGTCAGAGCATCGCAACCTGTGAGGGTTTTCACCTGGTAAGACCCATAGAGGATTGTCTGTCATCCAACGATGACAGACGTCATCAGAAAAGGGTACCCGTTAGCAAGTGCCGACGGTCCTCAATAGAAATAGCGCCCGTAACAAGGCTTCGTAGCGTGATGTCAGCCTGTTACTAAGGATGACAACTGTCATTGCTCGCAGACTGCGATTTTAGCATAAAATAGCGACAAATGCGGAAAAAATTCAAAAAATGTTGATTTTAATTCAACATCCAACACAAATTTCATGAACACATCATCAAATAACACCAAAAACATTATTTACATCATAAAAATATTATTTTTTACACAAATTAGAAGATTAAAATAAATCTCAATTTTAGAACCATTATTTCAAAATCTCAAAACTAAATTAATCAGGCATGAATAACTCTGATACCACTTGTTAGATTTATTCATTACATTATGTAGTACTACCTATATCCTATGAACTCATATCTTGCTAACTCATACCCGAATACAAGATGAGAATGGAAGCGGAAGCGTACATGAGTTTGCCATTGGAATCGCTGAAGGTTTGTTGGTATGTGATCTTCCGATTAATAGAGTGCTTTAGAGTTTCTTGATTCTCTTCTGATGGGGATGAAGAGAGAAAATTCGATAAACCGTATAGACCGTTTTTTTACAAATAAGTAATTCCCTAAGGGTCACTACTTAATTTTTAATATTCTAATTTGGTCTCTCATTAAATTAGGATATTGATTTATGGTATTTACACAAGAATTTTTCATGACATATATGCCTTTAACTATATAATTAATACTAATTACACATTTTTTACATTTTTTAATTAAATATAATATTAACACATTAAATATTACATTTGTAATCCAAAATTCTAACAAATATTGCATTCTAAAATGAAGGGAAAAAAACACTTATTTAACTTTTTTTTAACAAATGAGTTACTTATTATAAAATAGAGAAATTACTAAACAGATAGAATGTTATTTGATATATTAACATCAGAGTTTTAATTCATAATTGTCCACTTTTTAAAATTAAGTTTGCATCCAATTACATCTCACGTATTTGGTAATATATTTTTAATTTTGTTAAATGATTTCAATTAATAGTTGTGTAAGTATTTTTTATTATTTATATTTAAAGGTTGATATTTCGACCATTCGATTACTAAATCAATTAAATTTATATCCAATTACATCTCACGTATTTCGATAATATATTTTTAATTTTGTTAAATCATTTCAATTAATAGTTGTGTAAAAATATATTACTATTTATATCAGAGAGATTCTTTATTCCAACTCATCATTTCAGATTTTTTATATAAAATCTTTTTAGAATTATAGTGTTGGTTGGAAATCTCCTTAATTTTATAAGGATTGGAATACCCTTTATTCTTATATTAAATCATTTGCCTTTTGGAAAAAAAAATTAGTGAATAAAAATAAAAAAAAGTTAGTGTAAATTTTGTTGTACTAGTACTAATTATATAAAACGTGTGAATTAGTATTGAGAGTACAAAAAGATGGAATAAAATTGTGCAATAGTTATCATAGATAAGCCCAACACCTTGTACAAAACCAACCTAGGCAGTAAATAGCTTACCATATCTACTTCATCAATCAACATCCATACAACCAACCCTTCACCCCATTTCTCTCCTTTTCCCTCTCTATATAACCAACCTTTCTCCATTTCCTTTATCACTTTTTTATTTTTATCATTTCTTTTACTCCTTTTTTCCAACTATCTCATCAATTCATTTATTTATTATCTCATTCTCCAACACTAACTATAGGGGGATGCTACTTCTCTCCTAGGGTGCCTCTTTTTGTCCACTCTCATATACAAATGCTTCTCCTACTACTACTACTTCCTCAAAGTGCTTATATATATAAGCACTTGTGCTAATTTGTTTCCATCTCAATTACTACTCAGCTTTCAGCCTTACCAATGGCTATCTTCATTGCAATTCTTGCTTTCTTCTTTGTGTTCTGTTTTTTCTCTGCTCTTCTCAAATGGAATCAAGTTAGATACAGAACAAAAGGTTTGCCTCAAGGAACAATGGGGTGGCCTGTTTTTGGAGAAACTACTGAGTTTCTTAAACAAGGTCCTAACTTTATGATAAATCAAAGGTCAAGGTAAAAAATACAACATATTCGCATGTTTTTCTTCATCATCATTGTTTGGTCTTTTTCTTGCATGTGTTCCATAAGTTTTATCTTCCTATGTTCAAGTATGTTCATGTTTGTGTAAGTGGAATAGTATTTGTGGAAACTTTTTATGAAAATAGTTTTTACTTAATTACTATCACATACTATGATAGCCCTGTCGTGTCATACTTCAGTTAAATCAGCTCAGTTGACAGTTGTGTATATATTGTAGTTTTTATGACACGTTGAGATTTTTTCTAATTTCGGTAAACCAGCTCAGTTGGTAGTTGTGCAGGGATATCGGTTATGATTGAAATTTTTGTTGTGATGTGAATGGCAGGTATGGAAATATTTTCAAATCACATATATTAGGGTGTCCTACAATTGTATCAATGGATCCAGAGCTAAATAGATACATATTGATGAATGAAGCAAAAGGGTTTGTTCCAGGATACCCTCAATCCATGTTAGATATCTTAGGAAAATGTAACATTGCAGCTGTTCATGGCTCCACTCACAAGTACATGAGAGGGACATTGCTTTCAATCATTAGCCCCACCTTGATTAGAAATCAGCTTTTACCTAAAATTGATCAATTCATGAGAACTCACTTGAGTCATTGGGAAAACAAAGTTATCAACATTCAAGACAAAACTAAACAGGTTCGATATTTCCGTCCGTGTGCATGTTTGGATTCACAGCGAGTTTGTCAGTCAAAAAATTGTGATTCTGTCAAATTAAACATGCTTGTCAGTAAAGGTTTATAACTTTATATACATGTTTGAATTGACGGTGAATTTGACAGAATCACGTTGCATTGTGATTTGTCAGAAGTTACATTTTGTAGCTTCTACCAAATCACAGTATCAATATGAAAATGTTCTAACTAGAATTGCGAATTATCAAATGTTTTTGAACAGATGGCATTTCTCTCATCCTTGAAGCAGATTGCTGGTATGGAAACAAGCTCAATTTCTCAGCCTTTCATGACAGAGTTCTTTAAGCTTGTTTTAGGAACTCTCTCCCTCCCTCTTAACCTTCCGGGCACAAACTATCGCCACGGATTACAGGTAAATATAGTTAGAGCCGTCTCAATTTTTTGGAGAACATCTGTAGATTAGTCCTAGTTTGATTGTGGCAAATATTTTATAAGATCTTATTGAACCACGATTTAACTGTGGCAAATTTCGGGTTCTCTGCGATAGCACGCTTTCAAAGACAACCCTGAATGATAGCCTTTGATTAATCATACAATGATTTACATTTGAATGATTTTTGTGTAGGCAAGGAAAAGTATAATTAGCATTTTGAGTAAGGTACTAAAGGAAAGGAGAGAATCAAAAGAGAAGTATGAAGACATGCTTAGTTGTTTGATGAGAGGAAATAATGATAATAGAAGCAAACTTAATGATGAGGAACTTATTGATCTAATCATTACAATTATGTATTCTGGTTATGAAACTATTTCAACCACTTCAATGATGGCTGTAAAGTACCTTCATGATCATCCTAAAGTTCTTGAAGAAATGAGAGTATGTGCAAAAGTTCTCATTATAATTGCTTTTCTATTAAGTTTTTTTTAATGATTATATGATTGTAACAATATTGATTATTGAAATCTTGCAGAAGGAACACTTTGCTATTAGAGAAAGGAAAAAGCCAGAAGATCCTATTGATTGTAATGATCTCAAGTCAATGAGGTTCACTCGCGCGGTAGGAATTTGTTTAGTAATATTTCTTCACTTATAAGTAAAAAAAACCAACTACGACTGATGTTACCGTTTAGAAATAGATCTTCTAGGATTTTTTCGTTCTAGCGTCTAAGACAATGTGATCTAAGCCACATTGATCATTTCATTGTCTTAGACGTTAGTACGTTACAATAAGAAGACAATGAACTTCTACTTCTGATGGTCTACAAGGATCGTCGTTGGAGTTTTAGACGATTTTAAAGTAATTTTTCCATCACGCGTGGAATAGTATTAAATTAAACTATGTTTATGCAGGTGATTTTTGAGACCTCGAGGTTAGCTACAATAGTTAATGGAGTTCTGAGAAAAACAACTCATGACATGGAATTAAATGGTGGGTTTTGTGATTGGCCTACACTTCATTTCTCTAGTTTATATGTATTTATGGGCTCAAGATAAATGTTTGACCTTTTAGGTTTCTTTCAGCAACTTTTTTCAGCGTCATAAAGCTTTTTAAACAGTAACCACAAAAGAAATTCATCCCTAGAATATAGTGTAATTGTTCACATGCCATTGACCACCCTTTCAACAAACCAATTAGACCCTTTTCACTATGTGAAAAGTTTGCCAGAAAAAATGCATCCTTTTCAAGTTACTTAGATTATTATAATCATAGTTGAAAATATCATGTAGGATGCATATTAACAAGTCATGGATTTGACATATAACGACGTGACACTGACACATATAATTGTTTTTGTTGACATATTGTGTCTGACGACTGTGTTCGTATCTGTGTTATCGTTTTATCGAAAATATGTCAGATATTTGACATGTATCAATATCCAATAATCTAACATGACAAACATGATTATTGTCGACGTGTACGGATTAGTATTTTGTCTGATGAGTATGTCAGTATCTCTGTTACTGTTTCATCGACTATGAGAGCTAATTGTGTTTTTGCATTGTAATTGGTGTTTTCAGGCTATTTGGTACCTAAAGGATGGAGGATATATGTATATACTAGAGAGATAAACTATGACCCTTTTCTATATCATGATCCACTAACATTTAACCCTTGGAGATGGCTGGTTAGTAACAACTTCTTACTATACTTTTATTTCACTTTGCACAAAATCTTGAAATGCTATCTTAATTAACAAGTAACTTGAAAATGCAGGGTAATAGTCTAGAGTCACAAAGTCACTTCTTGATATTTGGAGGAGGCACTAGACAATGTCCCGGAAAAGAATTGGGGATAGCCGAAATTTCAACTTTTTTACACTATTTTGTAACTAGATACAGGTGAGAGAACTTAATCTAACTTTCGTCCTCTGTCTTATTAAAATGACATATAATTTGAGACAAATATATTACATTGCAGATGGGAAGAAGTAGGCGGAGATAAACTAATGAAATTTCCTAGAGTTGTGGCACCAAATGGATTACACATAAGAGTCTCATCTTATTAACTAGACATTTGTATAGAAAATACATCATCATCACATAGTAGTAGTAATAGGTTTTTTGTTGTTTTTGTATGATAATTAATTGTTCTAACAAATTAGAAAATCATCAATGAAATTAATGAAATTAGTACTAGTTTAGTGTTTTTTTGTTTTCCAACATTTAAGAGAGTTCAACTATTTTTTTAGCAGCATTTAATATTGTGGGGTGTGAAAAATATTTTGGAAAATTGATTAGTAAATTATGTGCTAGGCCTAGCATGTCAGTGTATCAGAGGTAGCCCATATTTAATAAATATTCCTGGGCTATGGACCATACTAATAGTGAAATTTTGGTCAATGCTAGAGCCTAGAGTGTGGTAGTACTATGTATTGGGAATTTTACTTCACATACCCCTGCTGTTTTGCACCTCAACTAATTCATCATTAACTTTGGCCAATAATAAAGACATGTTTTAGGTACTAATAAAAGTTTTAATTATATATGAAGCTCAAAGTCATTTCTTGAACCAAGCCAAATTCTTGAGGTTTTTTTACACTAATACTTTATTCTGAAACAAATAATACCAAACTATTCTCTTTTGAAAAAAATTAATAAATTTGTTCTATGTTCAGAACCAGCATTGTCCACTGAAGTGGCGAGCATATGAAAGAAATTTTGGCTACGTTGGTGCTCGCCCACTCAGATGGTGAGCACATGAAGAGTGTTTTTTTTTTCATGTGCTCAACATCTGAGTAAGCGAGCACCAACGTGACCAAAATTTCCTTCATATGCTCGCCACTTCAGTGGGCGAGCAGGTTCTAAACCTAGGACAAATTCCTTAACTTTTTTTAAAAGAGGGTAGTTTGGTATTATTTGTTTCATAATAGAGTATTAGTGAAAAAAAATCAATTATTGAAGGCTTAACTTCTTACTAAGATGAAAACACTTCAGTATATCTTAAAACACTCTATATATTTATAATCTATCACGTCGATTTTAAAAAATATTTTTTAATTTGGAGATATATCTCCAGACGTATTTTTTATATATATTTTATTTGTTTTTCAATCTCGTTCAAATTTTATAAATAAATATATTGTAGAAAAATATCGCTGGAATATTTTCAGAAATGTATTTTTGGAATTTGTTAAATTCAGATATGTTGTTTATAGGCGAGCTCTTGCTTCCATTGTCCTAGAATATGAGGAAAATGACATCGAGATTTTGTAAATTGATTTTATTTTGGATCAAACTCTGTAAGTTACATTGCTATAAATAGAGCTAAATTGACAAATATTCTTTATAAAATTTGAGTGACTAAAAAGTAAATGTATACAAATTTTGCTCATTGTTTCTTACACATAATACTATGTATTTTTTAACCTGATTTTACTCGAATGACAATGGTTTTAACATGTAATAGTTTTTAATATTGTTTTGTGCCCATAAACGTTTGGTCCAGTCCTTCTAAATGGTACAAATATTTTTAATCTACTTATGAACATTAGAAATCATAACACTAGGATATGAATTTAAATTTCATTCTAGTTGATATGTTAATTATTTTATTTCAGAATTTTTGAATCATTTTTTTTTGCCAAAAATAAAATAAAAATGATCTCTAAAAAATAAAGTATTTTATTATTTATATTTCGATGTTGAACAAAAAATATCCGGTAGGTTGGTGAAAACCGCTTTAGAAGTTTACGGCACGACAATAGAAGTCTCTCGTAGGCGGGGAGGGGATGCACTTTCATGATTATCACTTTTAACATCTAAGTCATTAAAGTTAAAGAGAAGAAACTTGCATAGTGGTGTGATGTGGAGTCACACTTATATATGAACGATAGTTAGAACCAGCCTCACTAAACATAGTGCTCTGTGCATAAGACCAATGAATGATTCCAATGGTTGATATGAGTACGATGTCTGGCTTGTATGCAAGGCTCCTTTAGCAAGGGTAGATCTATTTGTTAGTCTGAGATGACAAAATTGTGGATTAGGCCTATGTATTGCTCCGGTCTTGTTGGGTGTTTTGGTCAGTCCATAACCATTGCATCACAATTCCTTGTGATAGGATATGAATCTAAGATTTTTTTCGTATAATTTTTTAGACCGACATTAAGGGATTTAAATTCTAATATTACACAATAATGGAAGGGTTCTTCAAGTTATAGGAGGTTGGTGGCCTTGGAAATATATGCATTAAATATTTGTGATGTCACTAAATTGCCACCTTGGGAAAGATCTTCATCTAATCCTAAACATATAGGGAAACCCAAGCATTACCTTTGTGGACTTAGTCAATGATGATGATGATGATGTAAGTGACGCATCCTCTCGAACCAAAAATAATAGAGGTTGGGCACACTTCACTAAACTTCATAAAAATTAGTGAATCTTTTGATGAGGTGATGGGTTTAATTATGGACGAAGTCGATTTGAAAGAATCCATGGAAGTAAGTAATCCTGAGGTGAATGTAAATGGATAGGAACAACTGACTATCTTTAGGATTTACATTAGGGAGGTCGTTCATGGTTTCTCATTCCCTTAACTACTCGCACCAAACCCAGAAACTATAGATACCTACATGGATGAACATAAGGCTCGAGTTTATATTAAATCCTTCAGTTGCCTTAATGACCGTGAACCTAGTGACAACGAGGTTAGGTTGTGAATAGAGCCATAATCATGATCATGTACTCATGGTCATAATTGTTTGTCTATTGACTATGAGGTTGAGATGGTACAACTGGGCACCAGGCTCTCTAGCTCCCCGCTGATGCAGACCATTACCCTTGGTGGAACAAGATATTTTAGGGAGGAAATCCATTTTCAACAAGGTGTGCATGATAGAAAATTTTAAGGATCGAGAACAAGTATTGCCTCCCATTAGGTAGAGGGAGAATATGTCTCAATTATGCATGGATAGTTTCAATAATTTTAAGGATAAATAGTATCTAGTTACCCTCTTAGCCATACTTCTCATGAAAGTTTGTGTGTGATAGTATAAGCTTATGGGAATTGTAAACACCTCTTTCTCAAGTGGTCATCTTCTTCTCCCTATGAATATCCTATGGCTCCAAAGTGTATAGAAAAACTCCTAAAGTATTGGGCTAATAATCACTTTTTTGATGGAATGACACGTACATCTACTATGTATCAAATCCTTCTTACTCCTGAAACAATGTTGGCCAAATATATCTGGGCTTGCCTTCCATATAATGAATACACCTGATTTCTCATTTGAGAATCAAGTCGTTAAAAGGTGGTGGTAGAAATGTCTTATCATCTACATCGAGTGGTTGTTATGCTATTCCTTGGTACCGACGGTAAAGGACATGTGTTAACTCTGAAAACTTCATAAGATAAAAGAGATATTGTGAAAGAAATTGGACTCTTCCCTCTTGGTGAGGAACAATCTTTTGAATGAACTTGTTGATGTAAAGGGGCTTTTCAAGTTTAATCAGGAAAATGTGAAGAAGTATGACTCATCTTACGCCCTATATACAAGGGTGAATGATTTGGAGAAATCTTTGTCTAACACCGAAGGTGCGATGGTTGGGGTAAATGAGTAATTCAATATTATTAATAAGACCGTAGAAGATATGGAAACCGCTCTGTGGGTAGAATAACTTAAATTAATTAAGAAGAATTATATAAAGTTTAAAGACACTAAGAAATTTGATGTGTGGGGATAAAGAATAACAACAACCAAAGTAAATGATCTAAAGCAACACAATAATCTGCAAAAAAGAAATCAAATCCATAATAAGACAGAAGAAGATAAAAGACAAGAACAAAATAACTTTTTTACCCAATTCGATCAAAATAATCTACTATGAGGGAGAAAACATATCTCGTATTCATTCTACTTACAAAAGTTGTTGTAAGAGATTACAAATGAGTTATAAGAAAAAACATTTTGAGTTGCCACAACCAAAACCCTACTTATACCTAATGTTAGAACAAGATTACGATTCTGCATATAATCTCTAGATTTGATGATAACAACGCATATATTTTAAATATAACAAATTGGTACTCTAATTCTATCTTAAGTGTGCAGAGATACAATTCTTATTAGAATCAATTTTTAGCGCAAAGATTCTGATGAATACTGGTGCTTCTGAAGATGAAAACATATGCTCCTCAAGAAAGCGTATGAAGGGATTCTTAAGACTCTGATCAATGCTAAAGTTCAAATATATGATAAGAATCAAAGCTCAAAGTCCAAAGTAACGTGAAGATCAAAATTCGTAAAAACGACTCTTTTCTAAAATGTCTAAAGCAGAGAGTTTCCTCAGAATTGAACCGAAAGCTTTATAAGCTTTTACTACTTCTACTCTCCAAGGATTCTACCGTTGAAAACAACTAGCTAAACTAAAAGACCTTCTTATCCCTCAACGTATAATTCTCAAGGTTATAAATAGAAGACCATGTTGCTTTGCAAAACAATGATTCACAAGTCAAACGCTGAATCACACTCTGTCAAAGCATCTCAAACACAAAGAGTTGTTGCTCGTATTTGTATAGAAAACAATGTTCTTAAATTTGTTTCAATCAGCTTACTAAAAAGCACTATTGTAAACATGTTTGTAACACTTTTAAAGTGAATTTTCCTTGAGTGACTAAGTGTGTTAGTCAGCAAAATCGAGAAGGTTAAGTTATTGTTGAACAACTTAAAGGTTGGTTGTGAATTTTCCTTGAGTGACTAAGTGTGTTAATTAGTACACTCGAGAGGGATAAGTTGTTGATGACTTAAGTTTGTTGTAATCTTACCAAATATTAGTGGATTAAGTCATTGTGAGAAGGCAAAATCACCTGTGGACTGGATTAGCTTTGTTAACAGTGAACCAGGATAAACTAATTATGTTCCTTCTTTTACAGACCTTACCTTATTTATGTGTGTGTGTGTGTGTGTGTGTGTGATCAAGCCAATTAAAATTTTGTAAAACCCAATTCAAACCCCCTTTCTTGTGTTTTTCTCAACCTTCAATTGGCATCAGAGCTCTGACTCTTTTATTGATTTTCATATCAAACACTTAACTGTGTAGAGAGATCCAGCGTGAGAAAAACCTTATGGCCTTTACCAACACAAACAAAAGAGATAGTTACAACTATAAGCCTCCTGTATTTGATGGAGAAAAGTTTGACTATTGAAAAGATAGAACAGAGAGTTTCTTTCTTGGATATGATGCAAATTTTTGGGATATAGTGACAAATGGTTACAAAACACCGTTTTCTGCTATTGGAATACCAATTCAAAGAATCAAAATGAGTAATGAGAAAAAGCAAGATTTTAAAAATCATCACAAAGCAAGAATCATTCTTCTAAATGTTATTTCATACAATGAGTATGAAAAGATTACTAACATAGATACAACAAAGTATATTTTTTATTCTTTAAAAATGACACATTAAGGCAATACTCAAGTCAAGGAAACCAAAGCTCTTGCGTTGGTCCAGAAATATGAAGCCTTCGAGATAGAAGAAGATGAAACTATTGAATCCATGTTCTCAAGATTCCAAACCCAGATAGCAGGACTCAAAGTTCTAGACAAAGGGTATACTACTGCAGATCATGCTAAGAAAATTGTAAGAAGTCTTCCTAAGAAATGGATACCAATGGTCACTGCACTGAAGTTGTCAAAAGATATGAACAACATAAGTCTTAAAAATTTAGTTAGCTCACTCAGAAGTCATGAAATAGAGCTAGAGGAAGATGAACCTCAAAAAAAGGTTAAATCTTTTGCATTAAGATCAAAACCTAAAGGATTAAGGTCATTCAAATTGAAGATGAAAAATATGATTGTGAAGACTCTGATGATGATTGGATGGCTTTCAAGAAAACTGATGATGCTGATGAAGAGCTGGAACGGGGAGAGATTCCTGTTGAGGTGGAGCATGTTGATGTTTAATTGCGTACCCCAGATGAATTCGAAGAAGACGCAGAAGACGTTGTTGAAGATGGGGAGACTGATAATGACTACCTATTAGCAAGAGACAGGTCTAGGAGAGTCATCAAGCCACCTCAGAGACTTGGGTATGCAGATATCATAGCTTATGCCTTAATCTCTGCAAATGATGTTCTCGAAGAAGAACCTAGATACTATAAGGAAGTTATGAGGAGTCGAAAGAAGATTGAATGGCTGAAAGACATGGATGATGAGATGAAATCTCTTTATGATAACAACACTTGGGAACTTATCAAGAAACCTGCTGGAGCCAGGTTAGTCAGCTATAAATGGATTTTCAAAGTTAAGGAAGGAATCGAAGGAGTGGCGTCGAAGAGATACAAGGCAAGATTGGTCGTTAGAGGTTTCACTCAAAAAGAAGGTGTTGACTTCAATAATGTGTTCTCTCCTATTGTGAAGCACAGATCCATTCGAATGTTGCTTAGCACAGTGGCACAGTTCGATCTTGAATTGAAACAGATGGATGTGAAGACTACGTTCTTGTATGGTGATCTAAATGAAACAATCTTGATGAGGCATCTTGAAGGATATGTCGAAAAGGGGAAGGAAGATTATGCATGCAAGCTGAAGCGATTTTTATATGGACTGAAACAATCTCCTCAACAGTGGAATAGGAGATTCGACAAGTTCATGACACGCATAAGTTTCATTAGAAGTCAGTTTGACCATTGCGTTTACTTCAGATTTTGACCTGGTAATTCATTTGTTGTTTTGTTACTTTATGTGGATATTATTCTAATAGTAAGCAACAATGTCAAAGATGTGATGAGGGTGATGGTTGAACTCAATAAGAAGTTCAACATGAAGGATCTGGGAGCTGCATCCATGATTCTTGGGATTGACATCTGAAGAGATAGAAATCAGTCGAAATTATGCTTATCTCAAGAGGCATACCTACCAAAGATTCTCGAAAAGTATGGTATGTCGAATTCAAATTTTGTTGTGATTCCGACAAAGCCTCAATTCAAGCTGAGTATAGATCAGTGTCCTTGTACTGATGTTGAAAGAGCTTATATGAATAGTATTCCATATGCTAATATAGTGGGTTCTTTGATATATGATATGGTTTGTACTAGACCCGACATAGCATATGCAGTAAGTCTTGTAAGTAGGTACATGGAGAATCATGGAAAGGCTCACTAGAAAGCATTGAAGTGGATTCTAAGGTACATAAATGAGTCTCTGAATATAGTCCTAATTTATGGTAGAGCCTTGGGTGAAGATAGTAAAGCAGCAATCAAATGATATGTCGACTCTGATTATGCAGGTTGTATGGATTCTAGAAAATCTATTTTTGGATATGTATTCACTATGTTTGGTAGAGCAATCAGTTGGAAAGCGACACTTCAGAAGGTTGTTGCCTTATCAACCACTGAAGTCGAATATATCGCCCTAATTGAAGTTGTGAAGGAAGCATTGTGGCTTGAAAGTTTTACAAAGGAGCTTAAACTTCAAAGTCGAGTTGTCATTGTTAAATGTGATAGTCAAAGTACAATACACCTGTCAAAAAATTCAGCCTATCATGAGCGAACCAAGCACATTGATGTGAGGCTTCATTTCGTCAGAGGGGTAATCGAGTGTGGAGAAGTTCAAGTGCTGAAGGTTTCGACAGATCATAATGATATTGATATGATCACCAAGACGTTGCCCAATTGCAAGTTTTTCTACTGTATGCAGTTGATAAAACTGCATGAAGAAAACTAGTATGTTTCTTGATGTTAGAGTTAGATCCAAGGTGGAAACTTGCGAGTTATTGGATCGAACTCTAGTGTAGCATGTCGTCGAAGTTTGCTCACATGATGTTGTCGAAGACCTACATGTTGTAGTCGAGGTGTGTTCTAATATGTAGTTGTTGAATTTGGCTTTGTGTTAAGGATTTAATTGTTTAAGTTAGCTTGTACCCTAAGTTAGTTTGTACCCTAAGTTAGCTCGTAATGGATCATTGTTAAAAGGCCTATTAGTTTAATATGTTAGGTTTATTATAAATAGAATACTAGTATCTCATTATGTGGTGTGACAAAACCTAATTAGGTGAGAGGGTTATTAGTTATTCTTGAGTACTTGTAATTGGTTTTTAAAGAGAAAGTAAATAATAGCAGTTATAACAAATCCTTGTTGTTCTCCCTGTTTTTCCCTAACCCTAACCCTTGTGTGTTTCTTGCCTATAAAGAAACCGAGTATATTATGTTTTAAGGCATCCTAATTCACAACATGCCGAATAAATTAAATCAACATTTCTCTTATGGATATATGGACACATATATGAAGACATTGTGAAAGAAAAATGGAAGGAGATTATAAAAATGGAAGGAGAAAGTAAGAATAACTGTGAAAAATGAAGAGGAGGCGGTGTTGTATTTATAAAAAGGGTGTATAAAGAAGTAGTCATAGCAAATGACGTATGCATTGGGAGGTTGAAAGCATGCGCCAATTCATATAGCGCATGATATATGTATAAGTCATATGAATTAGTGCTTAAGTGTATGTGTGGTATGTATGCGCTAATTCAAATGGTGACTACTCTTCTTCTCTCTCCTAAACATGATTGTTTCCGTAATTATTTTAAAAACTTAATTTATTTGATAATTTATTTGAAAATAGTTGTTAGTTTAAAAAAATCAAAAAATTAAATGTTAAATTTATTTTTAAAAAAATATTAAAATAACTTATAGTTTAAGACAAAATAAATATAGTTTAAGAAATACTATATCTCCTATATATTTTAGTGATCTAATATGCATGCCTACTTAGAGTCTTAGACTCACTAGTGAGTAGTCCCAAACCTGCCAACCTCAATAATAATGGTTGCTTCTTTTTTTGTCTAACTTTTTTTACATCCATGCAGATCTAATCACAATTAATTTCTACCAAATTTGTTGAGTTTGAATTCGAGCTAACAATGTCCAATATGTTTCCATTATAAATACAATTTACTAAAGCTAGTACATGAGTCATAACTACATTCATGTGCTGTGTGCAACTTGTCAAACATAGAAATGAGGAAATACATAGATGTGCCCTACCATTCAATCTCAATATTATTCCTCATGGACCATATAATGGTAGGTGACATAAATTTTTTTTCAATGCAAGTACTACGATATTATGTTATTATAAAGATTCATAAGGAGAAAAGGGCAAAGGTACAAAAGAATGATAAAAGTATAAAATATATAGTAAAATGTAAATTGATTGAGCCGTCTTTAATCTAATTATAATAAAAAGTTTAGTATATTTTATTTAAGGATTCTTTAAATTCATGAGGCATGTTGAAATTTAAAAGGTTATTTTCACCCAAACTTTAAGGGTCATATATTTTGTTAAGAAATACTCGATCCTGTTTTTTTATAAGAGATATTTCACCTATTTAGATTCATTACATAATTAAAAATGTGAAATATTTCTTATAAAAAAGACCGGAAAAAGTATCTAATTTAGATTTTAGAATTTATAATAGTTTATCCGTTCCACAATGAATGATTCAGTTGATAATTTCACACAAATTAAGAAAAATGAATAATTAAAAGAGAGATAATGATATTTTTACTAAAATACTTTTATCAAGTATTGGAAATGATGAAAATAATATTAATGAAAGGGTAAAATTGAAAAAGATGCATTGTGAATTGAAATGGTCATTCATTTTGAGACACTCTTTTATTTCAAATGAATCGCTCATTATGGGACGAAAGAAGTGTAATTTTGGTGTACTGGTTAAACTTTTCTCCCCTTCATTTAATAAAAAAATTGTTAAGATTTTAGAATTCTAAAATTTAAATTTAAAACATCTATTCGAATTTTGAAAATATAACGCATAAATTTTAGAAAATATGCTCATATTATAAAATTCGAACCTATAATTTAGGTTTTTTTTCTTTTTAGCACTTAATACAGTTTGAATTATAAAATCTAAATGGTTGTTTTAAAAAAAACATTTAGATAGTCAGATTTTAAAATTTGAATGAAAATTTAAAAATTTTGAGATACGATAGTTTTGTTAAGACTCTTCGCACTATCCAATAACCTTGTTGAAATGTTTCGTAACTTCCGAGAGATTTTGTTGTCAGTGTTTTGTTGTTGGTTAATCTCTTTTGAGGTTATCCCTTTTAACTTCAGGTTTTGTGTGTGCAATGTAGATGTGTCTCTAACCTCTGACTTTAACTCTAGATCTGGTTGTTGTCTCAGCACTTCGGTGTATGCTCGCAACTCTGATTGAGTGGGTTGATTTGATTTTTGTGTTGAGTTATGTGAGTTCCTTGAGGATATGAGTTGCTTTGTTCATGGATCAGATTCTTCTTTCTCCTCTTCCATGGTCAAGCTTCAACTTGGATTCAGAACCTACCGTTGTTGTCATGTGCAAGGTGGTCGGTTCTTCAAGATCTGACAAGAGTCAATTGTTGTGTTGATTCAAATCTTTCTAGATAGTGGTGGTGATTTGATGCATGATGTTTGTTTCTGGTTTCCTTATTTGCGCTGATATGATTGGTTGTTATCTTCAAATCTCATCCTTATTTGGTTCACTCATATTGTTTGAATCAAGACTATATGCTCTAAAGGGCTTGTATATACTAGTTATTTTTGTGGTATGAAATTGATGGTACGTAGATTGATTATGTGTTGGTGGTCAGTTTATTTTCCAATTTTTGAAACTTTGGTTGAAACTCTTAAACAATCGGTATTCATCTTTCTTTAACAACTTGATTTCGTACTTGTACGCTGGTTCGCTAGGTTGTGTTCGTGTTAAGTTTTTGCTTATTAGGATTAATTAGGCTTAGATCATTAGTATAATTTTTTTTAGTCTGATTACTCTTTTGTTTTAACTTAATCATGTTTAATATCCAATCTTTATATTTCGCAGATTTATTTAATACTTCCTCGGTTTTAAAATGATTGACGTTTAAGATTTTTTCACAGAGATTAAGGAATGAAATGATATTGTTACGAAATATTACACTTTTATTAAATTAATCTTATTAATGTGTTGGAAATTAAATGACACAATTGAAAAAATATCAATTGTTACTATATTGAAAAGTAAGAATGACATTTATTTTAAAACAAATTTTTTTTTCTAAAACGACAGTCATTTTAAAATAAAAAGTATAATTTTTGTCTGTAAAAAAACTCATGAATTATTTAATATATGGGGTTAAAATTGTAATAACATGCATATTATATTAGTCTTTAAAAAATTTATAAGAAAAAAGTACAAATATATTTTTAATTAGATATTTTATAAAAAGTTTAAACATAAAAAATATATACTCAAAGTAACATTAAAACTAAGACAGATAAATAAAGTAAGATTAAAACAAAGTCAAAGCATTGGTGTTTAAATTAATTCAACTAATTAACGTAAAGGTAAACAACGTGAAATATGGGATGCAACGTGTAGCTTTATAAATACATACGTTTTCCAAATTCCTTTTCCGCCATTTTCGTTGCATTGAAGAACTCAAATTCATTCCATAAGTCATCTCAATTCCCTTCTTTCAATTAAATAATTTTGTAAAATTGATTTTAATTAAAAGTAAATTTAATGTAAAGTGATTTATATTAAAAAAAAAAATTCAATAACAATTTTTTTAAACAATATTACTGTTAAAGTCTCGTAGCGAATAAGAATGAAAGAAATATTAATTTATAAAAGAAACGATCGATATACTTAATATCTTAAAGTTTTAGATGAATATGTAACGTTAATATTTTTTAAATTATCAACGTTTGTTCCATTGACACTTTTATTTCATTCATATTTCAAACTTTATTTCCATTGATATAATCTGAATTAATAAAAAAGGATTGTTTTTGTCCTATTTTACGTTTAATAGGATGTATATTTTATTTTATTTTTTAAAATAAGAAACACATTGTGTCAATTATTTTGTACTCCTATATAGCTGTCATCATTGTTATGTCATTTGAATTTGAATACTCTTTTGGCTTTGACTTAAATGACTTTTCTAATCATGACAGAACAAAAAAAGAAGTTTAGAAATAATTAAATAAGAATAGTCTTCAACGACAAAAAAAAAAGGAAAAGACACTAATTTAAGGGAGATTGGGTGGAATTGCTTTTCAAGATTGACCATGCAATCATGCAAAGATTACAGGATTGCTATTTTGGAGAGTGGCACTTTTTAACAACGATGCTTTATTGTATTAAAAAACAAATCTTACTAATGTCAAAATTTAGAGAATTTAAACTACCGTGGTCCTCTAAATTAAGTGTGACACTCTCTAATATTTTATAATATTAATTTGGAGAAATATCAGAAATTTTAGAATTTTTGGTAAAATGTAAAATATTTCGAAAATTTTAAATTTTCGTGGTGATACTGAAAATTTCACCCTGAGTGAAATTTTCGGTAGTTTCATTTTTAGGGTTTTTTGGATGATTTTGCAGACAGATTTGTGCGGCTATGATTGTACCGACAGTTTTTGTGGTCCATGATAGATTCAAAGTTGTATAAATAGGGATCACCTGATATTAATAAATAATCTCAAAAAATGTATCTTTCCCGATTTTCGATTAAGGCAGAAGTGTACACCAACGGAGCTTCTCCTCCTGTAGAAGTTATGAAAATCCTTGTCTGATGTTAGTTAACGTTCACACTGCAATTTAAGGAAAATCAATAATATTAGATAATAAAGTGTTATGATGAAGATGTTTGAATAATATACAAATAATACAAATCATACAAAAGATATATAAATAGGCTCCCACAAGCTATGTATGGAACATGAACTAATACAGTATAAGCGTCACCATCTGGGTTTACTAAACTCATGAGGTTATCCATAATCACTGCAATCATCTGAAGGCACTGCTGGTCATCAACGTGATCTACTAGAGGAGACGGAGGCGACACGTCATCAACAGGTATCCGGTCATCAGAAGGCCCATCATCAGTTGGGGTGGGGCGATGCGAAGGTGTTATATAATGAGGTACCACTTCAAGTAACAATACTCACACTGCGAGGGGTGTTGAACAGTGAACGCTTGATCTCTGATGGCACGACCGGAGTTGAGGAAGTTACTATGAAATCAAACAACTATAAGTTTTGTATAATCTGACTAACCTACTCAAGCATCAAAATCTTCGGGAAGTCCTTCATCTTTGACCCGTGAGAAGTGATTTTCAGTGTGGTTGGCTCTTGTGACAACAAAATATAAACAAATTATTTGATACTTAATTAAGACAGACATACATAAATAAAAATTAAAACTAAACATAAAAGACATATACCTTGCTCTGCTATAATCGTAAGGCCACATGCTTAGCATACTCTAGAAGCACACACCAATCGACGAGTCCTCTTGGAAATCCTCCATCAATGAGCACAGAGGGCTTAGTTGAAGGAGTCGTAACCTCTGTCTCAGCAGTAACCGATGGGTCCGACTCACCAACAACAGCATCTGGTTGTACCTCCTCAATACCATAAATTTTGAAATTTCCGGGGAAAATCTTACTTGTTTTGAAATTTTCGGTAGTAGTTTTGAAATTTTCGATATCACCCCTTTGAAAATTCCGCTCCTGAATTGTAAAATTGGAATTTTGGGGAAAATTTCAGGGTTAGTTTGGTCTATTAATACAAATTGTGGGGGGTGTGAGGTTTAAGTGTGGGAGTGACAAGTTAATTCCTCCAAATGTTATATATTATATATGTCCATCTCGTAGCAATTGTTTCACTACCCGCGCTTAGATTCCACAATCATATCTACCTTGAGTTCTAATAGGAATGGAAGAAAGTTGATAGGTTGCAAGTGCACGGTTCTATTATAGTAGTAAGAAAGTATTGCTCCGTTGAGGAACGTTTGGAATACTGAACTTGTCTATCTTATCAATTTGTTTTAAAAAATGGTCAATTTGATTTGGAGTGATTTCTATGGATATAAATTTTATAAAAGACAAAATCTATAATCATGATTTATATCCTTCAGAAGATTAAATAAAGTAATGCTTTTAACTCTGTTTTGGAAAATTTTAATTTTCAAATAAATAATAAAAAATGATAGGTTGTATTTTCTTTCAAAGCATATGGTTGTATCCTCGGTCACTGAACCCCTCTTATTTTTACGGTGTGATTCAACGTTAGGACCTGTTTAGAATTGTTATTTGCATTTGTATGTGCTTTCTCAACTAGGCCTAAACTATTTTCATGTGTCGGCCTATTTGTATGATTTTTAAGCTCTAATATTAACCTTTACCTTTTAGCCATCGATCGATATCTGAAGTTGCCTATACTTTCATACATACATTTTTTTCAGTGCATAAATATCAGATTGTAAAACAAAGTTTTGTAAATCGATTTTTGAGAGAATTTGCTTTACTTGTGTAAAACTCTTGTTTTTCATTCCATTATGAGAATTCATACTTTGAAGAAATGAAACAGAAAAAAAAAGATCTTTCCTCCTTTTAGTCGCGTATGATCTTGTCTTGAATCAACAAATTACCTATTTTCGTAATGATGAGTTTCTTTTTAGTTTATTATTGAGTAGGTTTTCGTTTGCTTTAATCTTTGTTATTTCTACTTCTACATGTGTTTCGTATGTTTTCTCTTAGTTTCATGCGGCCGAAAGATCTTCAAGAACACAATGAAAATCCCAGAACAACAAAGAACGATAAAGCACAAAAATGAGAAGTCATGCAATACAATCTCCAGCTACCATTACGATTGACATATGGCTTGTGTCACGACCCGTAGTGGCCTTTAACACTCCCTTGTAATGAAGACCAGAGTCATAACAATGTTAAGTCCCTCTCCCCCGTAGCCTTCAACACTACTCATAGCAACCCAGTAAAGAATGCGAACTTTTCAATTTCTAAACACTTTTTGTGCCCTTTTTCACTTTCAAACTGCTCTAATGATTAGAAAATGTGTCTTGGTTGTTATTTACTAAAATTAAGTTTGTAATCATGTTCTAGAACTTATAAAAGGCAAGGCCTTGGGAAAGAAACATACACATCATTACCGTTAAACAAAGTATAAACAGTTTCTTAATGATCAAGAAACTCACAAGGGTTAGGGTTAATAAAGAAAACAAGCAACAAGGAACAACAAGGATTGGTTATTAAACTGCTATTCTTTCCTTTCTCTTAGAACAATATTACAAGTATACAAGAATAACAAAATAACCTCTCTCCCTTGAAATTAGGATTTTATCTTCCTATTTTTCCTTATTCTCAAGTTGAGAAACTAGCATCCTATTTATAATAAAATAACACACTAACCTAATGGGCTTTTTAACAATTACCCATTACAAGCTAACTTAGGGTACAAGCTAACTTAAACAATTGGGCTTACAAGCAAGACCCAATTCAACATGCTAACAACCCTAGCAATATTTACTCATGCTAACAACCTTAGCAATATTTACTCATGCTAACAACCTTAGCAATATTTACTCATGCTAACAACCTTAGCAATATTTACTCATGCATGTTAGAACAAACTTCGACTACAACACGCATTACTTGCGAACAGACTTCGACCACACTAGAGTTCGATCCAATGTCTCACAAATCTCCACCTTGGATCTAACTCTATAACATCAAGAAACTAGCTTTCTTCATGCAGATTTATTAACTGCATACAGTGGAAAAACTTGCAACTGGGCAATGTCTTGGTGATCATATCAGCAGCATTATGATCTGTCGAAACTTTCAGCACTTGGACTTCTCCACGCTCGATTACCCCTCTGATGAAATGCAACCTCACATCAATGTGCTTGGTTCGCTCATGATAGGCTGAATTCTTCGACAGATGTATTGTACTTTGACTACCACATTTAACAGTGATAACTCGACCTTGAAGTTTTAGCTCCTTTGCAAAACCTTCAAGCCACACTGCTTCCTTCACAGCTTCAGTTAGAGCAATATACTCCGCTTCAGTGGTTGATAAGGCAACGACCTTCTGAAGTGTTGCTTTCCAACTGATTGTTGTCCCAAACATAGTGAACACATATCCGGAGATAGATTTTCTAGAATCCATACAACCTGCATAATCAGAGTCGACATATCCTTCGATTACTGCTTTAGTATCTTCACCCAAGGCTCCACCATAAATTAGGACTCTATTCAGAGACACATTTATGTACCTTAAAATCCACTTTAATGCTTGCTAGTGAGCCTTTCCAGGATTCGCCATGTACCTGCTTACAAGACTTACTGCATATGCTATGTCGGGTCTAGTACAGACCATAGCATACATCAAAGACCAATTTGTCTTCTTTTGATTCCTCATAACTTCCTTATAGTTTCTAGGTTCTTCGTCTAGAACCTCACTTGCAGAGATTAAGGCATAAGCTATAAGATCTGCATACCCAAGTCTCTGAAGTGGCTTGATGACTCTCCTTGACCTGTCTCTTGCTAGCAGGTAGTCATTATCAGTCTCCTCATCTTCGACAACATCTTCTGTGTCTTCTTCGACTTCATCTGGGGTAAGCAATTCAGCATCAACATGCTCCACCTCAACAGGAATCTCTCCCTGTTCCAGCTCTTCGTCAGCATCATCAGTTTTCTTGAAAGCCATCTCTGCTTCGTTGAAAACTACATCTCGACTGGTGATACACCTCCTGTGACCTGGCTCTAGGCACTATAGCCTATAAGCTTTGACTCCTTCAGCGTATCCCATGAACATGCATTTCAGAGCTCTAGGTTCGACCTTGTCTTGCCTAATATGAGCATAGGCCACACAGCCAAATACTCTCAGTCTGTCAAGACTAGGTGGATGTCCCGACCAAACTTCTTCAGGTGTCTTCATTTCCAAGGCAGTCGAGGGACATCTATTTATCAGGTAAGCTGCTGTCGAAACAGCTTCCGCCCAAAACACCTTCTTCAATCCAGCACTAACCAACATGCATCTAACCCTTTCAAGGATTGTTCGATTGAATCTCTCAGCTAAGCCATTTTGTTGAGGAGTACCTGCTACAGTCTTATGCCTTGCAATCCCAGACTCAACACAATAACTGTTGAACGCTTTATTGCAGAATTCAAGGCCATTGTCGGTTCTCAACCTCTTAACCTTTCTGCCAATTTGAGTTTCGCCCAGAATCTTCCAACTTTTGAAATTCTCAAAAGTTTCATCCTTCGTCTTCTGAATGAATACCCATAGCTTTCTGGAATAGTCATCAACGATGGATAGAAAGTACCTTGCACCTGAGTGTGAAGGATTCCTTGCAGGCCCCCAAAGATCAGCATGAATGTAATCCAGAGATCCATGTGTTCTTTGATTGCCTTTGTTAAACTTTGCCCTACAGGATTTACCAACTACACAAGATTCACAAAATTCCAACTTTTCAACTTTGTCACCTCCTAGCAGGTTCAGCTTCCCCAATTCGACCAGGCCTCTTTCGTTGACATGGCCCAATCTCATGTGCCATAATTCTGTCTTCGACATAGATTTCGTGGATGCAACATTTGTCGAACCACTTACAACCTCAGCCTCAAGGGTATACAAGCCTTGTTTCTTCACGCCTCCCAAGACTTCCTTCGACCCCTTCATGACTCTTAGGATACTTTTCTCTCCTTGAAAAACATATCCTTTTCTGTCGAATTCACCAAGAGAAATCAAATTTCTCTTCAAGTCAGGTACGTACCTGACTTCAGTCAATAACCTTATTGACTCATCATGGAGCTTGAATCTCACAGATCCAATACCTGTAATTTTGCAAGATTTGTTGTTTCCTAACAGCACAGATCCACCATCTTGATCACATTAGCTCCTCGAACAATTCTCTGTTTGGAGTCATGTGCCAAGTGCAACCTGAATCCATAATCCACTCTTTCCTCGAGTCGCCACTTGAAACCACAAGAACATCAGATGAGTCGAAGTCATCTTGAACAATGGCTGCATTGCCATTACCTCCATGATCTTTCAGGCGTTCAAGGCACAACTTTCTTATGTGACCCTCCTTCTTACAGTGGTAACATCGAATACTAGATGTTTCGCCACTATAAGACTTCTATTGACTTTTACCTTTTTTCTTGTCGAACTTACCATCCTTTCGCAAGAATTTTCCCTTAACGGCCAAACCTTCGCCAACCGTCAAAGGTTTATGCTCCTTTCGTTCGTTCAAGTCCTTAGAATACAAGGCTGATTGAACTTCTTCAAAGGTCAGGGACTCCCTTCCATACAAGAGAGTTTCTTTGAAGTGAGCATGTGTTTTGGGCAAAGCACACAGCAGCAATAATGCTTGATCTTCATCATCGATCTTCACATCAATATTTTCAAGATCAAGAATCAGCTTGTTGAACATATCCAACTGCTCAGCCAACACTTTGTCTTCACTCATCTTGAATGAATATAAAGCTTGCTTCAGGTATAGTCGATTCACCAGAGATTTGGTCATGTACAAACTTTCAAGTTTCACCCATAATCCCGATGTTGTAGTCTCCTTTGATACCTGTCGAAGAACCTTATCACCAAGGCTCAATAATATTGCGTTGTGGGCTTTCTCGATCATGCCCGTCTTTTCTTTTGTCGTTAACGCAGCGTCCATGGCTGCCTCACCCTTCAACGCTTCCAAACAACCCTGCTGAACCAATAGGGCTTTCATCTTCAAGCGCCACAGACCAAAGTCGTTCACTTCGGTGAACTTTTCAATCTCATACTTTGTTGAAGGCATCTTCTCCACGCTCACCGCACCAATTTGTTGTGAATAGGATACCGTTAAACAAAGTATAAACGGTTTCTTAATGATCAAGAAACTCACAAGGGTTAGGGTTAATAAAGAAAATAAGCAACAAGGAACAACAAGGATTGGTTATTAAACTGCCATTCTTTCCTTTCTCTTAGAACAAGATTACAAGTATACAAGAATAACAAAATAACCTCTCTCCCTTGAAATTAGGATTTTATCTTCCTATTTTTCCTTATTCTCAAGTTGAGAAACTAGCATCCTATTTATAATAAAATAGCACACTAACCTAATGGGCTTTTTAACAATTACCCATTACAAGCTAACTTAGGGTACAAGCTAACTTAAACAATTGGCCTTACAAGCAAGACCCAATTCAACATGCTAACAACCCTAGCAATATTTACTCATGCTAACAACCTTAGCAATATTTACTCATGCTAACAACCTTAGCAATATTTACTCGTGCATGTTAGAACAAACTTCGACTACAACACGCATTACTTGCGAACAGACTTCGACCACACTAGAGTTCGATCCAATGTCTCACATCCTCCATCAATGTGCACAGAGGGCTTAGTTGAAGGAGTCGTAACCTCTGTCTCAGCAGTAACCGATGGGTCCGATTCACCAACAACAGCATCTGGTTGTACCTCCTCAATACCATAAATTTTGAAATTTCCGGGGAAAATCTTACTTGTTTTGAAATTTTCGGTAGTAGTTTTGAAATTTTCGATATCACCCCTTTGAAAATTCCGCTCCTGAATTGTAAAATTGGAATTTTGGGGAAAATTTCAGGGTTAGTTTGGTCTATTAATACAAATTGTGGGGGGTGTGAGGTTTAAGTGTGGGAGTGACAAGTTAATTCCTCCAAATGTTATACAAATGTTATATATTATATATGTCCATCTCGTAGCAATTGTTTCACTACCCACGCTTAGATTCCACAATCATATCTACCTTGAGTTCTAATAGGAATGGAAGAAAGTTGATAGGTTGCAAGTGCACGGTTCTATTATAGTAGTAAGAAAGTATTGCTCCGTTGAGGAACGTTTGGAATACTGAACTTGTCTATCTTATCAATTTGTTTTAAAAAATGGTCAATTTGATTTGGAGTGATTTCTATGGATATAAATTTTATAAAAGACAAAATCTATAATCATGATTTATATCCTTCAGAAGATTAAATAAAGAAATGCTTTTAACTCTGTTTTGGAAAATTTTAATTTTCAAATAAATAATAAAAAATGATAGGTTGTATTTTCTTTCAAATCATATGGTTGTATCCTCGGTCACTGAACCCCTCTTATTTTTACGGTGTGATTCAACGTTAGGACCTGTTTAGAATTGTTATTTGCATTTGTATGTGCTTTCTCAACTAGGCCTAAACTATTTTCATGTGTCGGCCTATTTGTATGATTTTTAAGCTCTAATATTAACCTTTACCTTTTAGCCATCGATCGATATCTGAAGTTGCCTATACTTTCATACATACATTTTTTTCAGTGCATAAATATCAGACTGTAAAACAAAGTTTTGTAAATCGATTTTTGAGAGAATTTGCTTTACTTGTGTAAAACTCTTGTTTTTCATTCCATTATGAGAATTCATACTTTGAAAAAATGAAACAGAAAAAAAAAAGATCTTTCCTCCTTTTAGTCGCGTATGATCTTGTCTTGAATCAACAAATTACCTATTCTCGTAATGATGAGTTTCTTTTTAGTTTATTATTGAATAGGTTTTCATTTGCTTTAATCTCTGTTATTTCTACTTCTACATGTGTTTCGTATGTTTTCTCTTAGTTTCATGCGGCCGAAAGATCTTCAAGAACACAATGAAAATCCCAGAACAACAAAGAACGATAAAGCACAAAAATGAGAAGTCATGCAATACAATCTCCAGCTACCACTACGATTGACATATGGCTTGTGTCACGACCCGTAGTGGCCTTTAACACTCCCTTGTAATGAAGACCAGAGTCATAACAATGTTAAGTCCCTCTCCCCCGTAGCCTTCAACACTACTCATAGCAACCCAGTAAAGAATGCGAACTTTTCAATTTCTAAACACTTTTTGTGCCCTTTTTCACTTTCAAACTGCTCTAATGATTGGAAAATGTGTCTTGGTTGTTATTTACTAAAATTAAGTTTGTAATCATGTTCTAGAACTTATAAAAGGCAAGGCCTTGGGAAAGAAACATACACATCATTACCCTAGAATTTTGTCTATTATTATTTTACTTTCTTTGTATTTTTGTTGCATTTCAAGTCTCCATTTGAGCATATTTTGATTAAGTTATTTTCATTGTCTTCTTATTTAGGTTCTATTTTCTTTAATTATTATAATCATCATGTGTGCTTCGTATAGTTTTGTTTATGTTATTTTAATTTCAATGTCTGAATAGATTATTATGGGCTTATGATCATGAGGGTTGTCTCATGACAGATCTCATGTAGATTCCTAGGAAATTTATTACGAGAATGCAGTGAAATTTTGTTTTTGTGTTTTTGTTTCTCATAGATAAAGCCTTTGCGAAAGTAGAGGCGATCATATGTCATCTATCGCTGAAAGGGTGTAGTATGACATTTGGAACTAGAAACACCAGACTGTCGACTTGAGGCGACGAAAGTGTCTCAAAAACTCGACAGAGAAAATAATTCTTTTTTAAGTGGCCGCTTAAAATTTGACTCTGAACAAATATACTACGCCAACGAAAATGGGTATCATGTTTGATCAGAGTTGGATAACGTGCCGATGAAAGTGAGTGTTGTCCACCTTTTCCATTTTTTTTCTACAAAATTAATATCATTCTTGTAATAAACCATAAACCAAAATATGCAAGAAGTTTACAGTCATGCATTAAGAGTCCTAAACTCTACTCGTTTTAATGTTTTATTTGCAAATAGAGAAATTCAACTTCAAACTGTTTTTCGATTGCTTTAGCTAAACAACGATAAGATATAAATCAATAATCATATATTGTGTCTCAGTGGTACGACAACTCTTTTAGTACTTCGATATTGTCGCATACTTGCGGTATCTCACGTAATGTAATTCGTTTGTTCAAGATCTTTTAAGGAAAACTATTTTTAAAAGAGTTTTATCGGCTAAATCAGAGACACTTTTGTAGCATCCGTTTAATCGTTTGGTCTTTTTAGCTCGGATATTAGTCATACTCTTTCAGTATACAACTGATATTTAAGGCTAACTTTACTTTTGTAGAGATATATGCATTAAGTCTTAATAGACCACGTCAATTTCAAGTACACAATTTAAAATTCAAAATTCAAAATTCATTCATTCATCTCAATCAATACTGACTTGAGTGTTATGCTGCTAATTTTATAGGTCGGCCTCTCCTCCATTGCATCAAAAGTTCCCTTTATTGTTGCATATCGCAGCCTCTGTTCTTCGATCAATTCTGATTCCATAACAGAACAATTAATAATATAAAAAAGATAATTGAATGGAAGAATAGTTTACACACTATATGTTCCTTTAAATTCAATATATCTCACATTTTTAGAAAAAGAATTAAATGTACATATATATTAGTCAATGCAAATTTTTTGTTGACTATAACACTTGGTGAGATTCATTCTTATTTATATTTGTAAATGTTTTTTATGGGATAATTTGAACATATCAAACTATCTTTTTGTTCACTTTTTGATGAATTCGTTTTTATATCTTTTTTATTTAATAATTTATTTTTATTAAAAAATATATATTTAAAAAGATAAATTTAAAAAATTAAAATAAAAACTACTGCTCATAATTTGATACATTTCTTTTTCCTTAAACAACTTAAAATAAAAATGGAGAGATTAGCTTTTAGAGTTAAAAAATAATTAAACTAACCTTTTTTTTTTATAAATGTTGTATTTACATTAGTAATAGTTAGTGATTTTTTTTTTAAAACTTTGCCAGCAAGTTAATGATTTTATTTTTCACGTAAAACGAAATTACTATTTTTTATTAAAGAGTTTAGTGATTAAAATTCAACATTTTTATAACTGAAATGTCACATATTCATACTCATTCTTATAAATACACACATACTTTCTTCTTTCAAAATTACTTTAAAAAAGAAATCACTAACTATTACTACTAATGTAAATACAACATTAAAAAAATGTAATTTTGGATCTCTCTTCCTTTTCAAATATAGAAAAATTTTATTTATTTTTTTATTTTAAAATTTAAATTAGTTTTAACATTATACACCATATTACTTTAAAAGATAAATAATTTTATATGAGAAAGAATTATAAATTACTTTACATACACCATATTACTTTAAAAAGAATAATGATAATATTTATTTGATATTCTAAAATGATTTACTAATTTGAACAATTTTGTTTTGTAAAATAAAATTACAATTTAAACCAATAAAGTGTTCTTTTTTTTAACTCATACCATTAATTTTAAGCTGAACATTTCATTTAGTAAATTTAATTAATACTTTTTTTTACTGATATTAGTATAACTTAAGCAAATGTTAATGTTCATTATTTGTTAAGCAATTTTTTTAATACTTGTTTAATAGTTTCATTATTATTAAGCAAATGTTAATATTTATTTTTAGTATAATAGTCAATACTAAATTAAATATTTAAAAAGAAACGAAAAAATAGATGATCTGATACTATCATAAGTTAATGTAACATTTTGAATTAAAAATAATAATGTATGTAGCATTAATATGTTGATTTTATATGAGTAACAGTCTGTGATTTTCTTTCCTTATCAACATTAATTAGTTGAATACTTTTTCTGATCCACCAAATCAAACAAAATAATATGTGTAATTTTCTTCTTATTCAAATGTCATTTATTTAAGAAACTTTTGTGTTTTTCTAAAATTTAAAATAATTTTAATTATATATGACCTACCACTTTAAATTTTTCATTAAATTTATATAAAATTAATTAATTATAGGTTACTGTATAAATATAGGAAAAAAATTAATAATATGAAAGATATATTAATATTTAAAAACTTATAGATAAGATATAAAATTAAATTTGTAGTGTCTCCTAAATTAAATAGTTTAATTAGTTAATAAATATGAAATCAAAGAAATATTTTTTGAATAAGCTTTTTTAATTAAAATGATAAATGTAAAAAAAATTTAAAACTTATATTTTATTATAAAAAAAAAAATTATGAGTTAGTAAAAAAAAACAATAAACAGGAAAAACATAATACCATACAAACTCATTTTGATCATAAATATAAAGACAAATGAATCAACAAAAATAAAGTATTTATTTTAAAATTTAAACTAAATATATCAACTTTTATATTTTGATTTAAAATTTGAATTTAATGATTTTAAAAAATATATTTTTTTATTTGTCTTATAATAATTTTCAATTTATAATATTAATACAATATTATTTTTTATCTTAAGATTTAAACTAAATACATCAACTTTAATATTTTAGTTGTATTCAAAGTTTGAATTAAATTTTCTAAAAGAATCTTTTCTTTATTTTTATCTGTCTAAAAATAATTGTCAGTTAATAATAGTAATACAATATTATTTTTTTCTATTAATATATTTTCATTCATTAACTTTGATTCTATTAATATAATTAATTAAAAAATTGATAATAACATTAATTCATTATTGTAAATAATATAGTTTAAATATAATATTATTTATGGTTGTGGAGACCAATTTTTTAGAGTTTTATCGATATTTTTTTCTTTTTTTTTAGAATAAATAAAATTTGATGGCGACTCTATTATCATCTCGAGCGTGCAAACTCATTGTATTTTTTGCACCGTGATACAAGTTATGATGATTTCATTAGGTGGTGTCAAAATAATCAAAACTCTAGTTCTACTACTTTAGTTACACATACCGGTAATGCATATGTTTGCCTCTCTCAACCATCTTCTCTTGGCCCTTAGATCCTTAATTCTGGTGCGTCTGATTATGTTACTTGTAATAAAAGTCTTTTCTCTTTCCTCTCTACCTCTGATTTCTTACCTACTATAACTTCTGCCAATGACTCTCAAACCCGATCCGAATAGATTGATACTGTTCAAATTATACCTTTTCCCTCTGTTACTTTTGTTCTCTATGTACCTAAATGTCTATTTAATTTACTTTTAGTCATGCGTTTAATACTTTCTCTTGATATTATTGTCACCCTCACTAACGGTAATGTTACCCTGCATGATCGAAGTTTGGGATAGAAAATTGACGTCAGATGTGAGTCTTAAGGCCTTTACTACCTCTCTGTGTCATCTAAGACACGCTCAACCGCAAATTCTCCACTCACTATCCATGCTCAGTTAGGTCATCCAGGTCTTCCTAAATTACATAAGTTGGTGCCAAGTTTATTCATTTTCTAATTTACATTGTGAATCGTGTCAGTTAGGGAAACATACTCGTAGTCACTTTCCTGGTCGAGTCAATAAACGAGCTTCTTCCCCTTTTGCTTTAGTCCACTTTGATGTTTAAGGACCCTCACATATTGTCTATACTTTTGAGTATAGGTACTTTGTATCCTTTATTGATGATTTTTCATGTTGCACATGGTTGTATTTAACGAAGAATAGATCTGAATTCTTTTCTATTTTGAACATTTTTATCAAGAAATAAGAACTCAATTCGGTGTGTCTATCTGTACCTTAAGAAGTGACAATTCGTGTGAATATTTATCCCAATAATTTCAAATTTTATGTCACACAATGGTATTCTCCATCAAACATCTTGCTCTGACATGCCTCAATAAAACGGGGTAGCCGAACAAAAAAATTGGCATCTCATAGAAACCAATCAGACCTTACTTCTCTATGGTAATGTTCCACTTTGGTTTTGGGGGATGTTGTGCTAACGACATGTTACCTTATAAATCGCATTGCCTCATATGACCTTAACAATAAAATCCCTTATTTAATCTTTTTTCCCAATTCCCGACTTCACCCAATTCCTCCCCGAGTCTTCAGGTCCACATGTTTTATACATAATATCTCTCCTGATCTTGATACTAAAAGGTTATCATTCCTATTCACATACTTTACAATAATACCTCATATCGGACGATGTTACCTTCTTCAAGTCTGTTACATATTTCGAGTTCAATCACGTAACTTTGAAACCCCTTTAGGAAAGTACTCTTATACCTCTTCCAATAGTTATTAATGTCTCATCTACCATTATTCGTCATCAGTCTATGCATCCTGGCCTGCCCCACTTCTCCACCACTTCCAACATATCAGCGTCGTCACTCGACGTTTGTCGTCCCTGTCCCTGAGGTCATACATGTTCATGAGGTCATTGCAGACTCTCCTCTAACGCCCTCGCTATCACCAAATTGATCATTTCACCTGAGTCTGATCTTTTGATTCCCCTTCAGAAAGTTATACGTCAAACATGAAATCTTTCTCCACATTATATTGATGTATGTTATCACTATCTTTCCCCTTTGCATTATACTTGCTTGTCTTCTTTGTCTTATGTTTCTATTCTTAAAACTCCACGTGAAGCGTTATCTCACCCTGAGTAAAGGCAGACAATAATATGATGAGATGTATGCTCTTCAAAGCAATGGTACCTAGGAATTGGTTCCTCTTCCCCTTGGGAAATCTTTGGTAGGTTGTCACTGGACTTATATAGTGAAGGTTGACCTAAATGGTAAGATTGATCGATTCAGAACTCGCTTGGTAGTCAAGGGACACACTCAGATTTTTGGGTTGGATTATAGTGATACTTTATCTCCTGTGGCCAAGATGACATGAGTTTGACTTCTTCTCTCCATTGCAGCCATTCGACACTGGTCTCTTCATCAAATTGACATCAAAAATTCATTTTTACATGGTGATCTTGAAGAGGAAGTATATATGGAGCAACCACCTAGGTTTTTTGCTCAAGGGGAGTCATCGAATATGTCTCTTTATCGTCTTAAGTAATCTTCGAGAGATTGGTTTGATAGATTTAACACTATAATACAACAATTTGGTATGGTCTGTAGTGAAACTGGTCATTTTGTGTGTTTATCGTTACTCAGTCTAAGAGTATATTTATCTTATTGTGTATGTAGATGATATTGTCATAACTGGTAGTGATCAACAAGGAATACCTCAGTTAAAACAATATCACTCAAATCAATTTCAGAAGAAAAAAAAAACCTTGGTAAACTTCGTTATTTATTGGGCATAGAGGTAGCTCAATCTAAAGATGGTTTGGTGATTTCTTAGTGGAAATATGTTATGGATATTTTGGAAGAAACAAGTTTGTTGAACGCTAAACCAGCTGATACCCATATATGGATCCATGTAATTCTTATCCAATCAAGGGGAGCCTCTATCTGACTCAATAAGGTATATGAGATTGGTTGGAAAATTGAATTATCTCACAATCATTCGCCCAAACATTTCTTTTGTAGTTAGTGTGGTAAGTCAATTCTTAAATTCTCCTTGCCAATAACACATGGATGTTGTTGTCCGGATTTTGAGAAACATAAGATGTGCTATAGGAAAAGGCCTCATGTATGAAGATAAATGACATACTCATATAGTTGGATACTCCAATATTGATTGTGCATGGTCACCTATTGATAGACGATCTGCCTCTGGGTATTGTGTACTTGTTGGAGTGAACCTTATATTTTGGAAAAGTAAGAAACAAAATATTGTTGTAAGATCAAGCGTCGAGGCAGAGTATTGGGTCATGGCAATAGTAACATGTGAACTCATTTAGTTAAAACAATTGCTCAAAGAACTCCAAATTGAAGAAGTAAGACCAATGACACTTGTTTGTGATAATCAAAATGCATTGTACATCACTTCAAATCCAGTCTTCCATGAGAGAACCAAACATATTGAGATAAATTGTCAGAAAGAAGATTGAATCAGACGACATTGTCATAAACTTTGTCAACTCTAATGATCAATTGACATATGTGTTTACAAAATCCCTACGAAGTTTCAGAACTGATTATATGTGTGGCAAACTTGGTGCATTTGATTCATATGCCCAAGCTTGAAGGGGAAAGTTGATATTTGTAAATATATAATGTTAAAAATATTTGTATAAAATTGTCTCACATCAATTATATCATGTAATTAGTTATAATCTCTCTCTTTATATAATACAGTCTCTCTGTAGTGATTTTCAAAACACACCATTTAATTCAAATACCTCTTAATTTCTCTCACCTCAACCACATATATTAATATTGTCGAGCAATAAGATAGAAAATTTAAATTTGTAGTGTTTCCAAATTAAATATTTTAACATGTTAATAAATATGAAATGAGAGAAATAATTTTTAATTAAAATGATACATGAAAAAAAGTATAAAAAATTATAAACTTAAATATTACTATTAAAATATATTATAAATTAGTAATAAAAAAAGCTATAAAGATGAGAAAAGCATACCATAGAAACCCATTTTGATCATAAATTCTTTTGATCATAAATATAATAAACTATTGAATTAAATAAGGAGAAATAAATGTACTTATTTTAAAATTTAAACTAAATAACCAACTTTTATATTTTGATTTAAAGTTTGAATAAAATAATCTTTTTATCTTTATTTTTTTATAAAATAGTTATAAGTTTATAATATGAATATAATATTTTTATTTTTTATTTTTATATATTTTTATCTTAAAACATAAACTATATACATCAACTTTAATATTTTATTATATTCAAAGTTTGCATTAAATTTTTCTAAAAATATCTTTTATTTTATTCTTTTTTCTGTCTAAACATAATTGTCACTTATTATGGTTTTTTTCTCTATATATATTCTTTTGTTCATTAAGTTAAATTTTGTTAACTATAATTAGTAAAGAATTTGTAAATATTATTAATTTAACAAAATTATTGCAAATAATGTAATTTAAATATGATATTATTTATGAGAGTGAATTAAAATAAAATATAAAATAAAATAAAAAGCTATAAGCTATAATAAGCTCATAGCTAAAGGAGTGTTAATAGTATTGAAATGAGAATGGTCCATTTTGTAATAAGTATATTGAAAAGTGATTCTAGATTTGTAGGGCAACCAAACAAAACCCACCAAAGTTTCTAATCTTTGAACCATTCTCCCTACCCTTTAACATTCCCACACGTGTCATTACACACCCCTTCACTCGTGCCGCTTTCTTCGGTTTCACACGTGCCAGTTTTCCCCTACTTAGTCTCCTCATGTTCTATCCCTCCTTCCCATTCATCTTTCAAATCAAATCTCTCTCTCTCTAGAATTGTTTCTCTCTCTAGAATTCACTCTCGCTCCACCATGGCGTCACCGACACCGTTGTTGAAAGATGAACTCGACATTGTGATTCCGACGATCAGGAACCTCGATTTCTTGGAGATGTGGAGGCCATTTTTCGAGCCTTATCATCTCATCATTGTGCAAGATGGTGACCCTTCGAAGACGATTAAGGTGCCGGAAGGGTTTGATTATGAGCTGTATAATCGAAATGACATTAACAGGATTCTTGGTCCTAAGGCGAGCTGTATCTCGTTTAAGGATTCTGCATGTCGGTGCTTTGGGTATATGGTTTCGAAGAAGAAGTATATCTACACCATTGATGATGATTGCTTTGTGAGTTTTTTGAATTTTGCAATTTCCAAAATTTCAGATCTTGATCTGGTTTTTTTAATTTTGAATTTTGAATTTTTGTTCTTGAGGTGTGTGATATATTGGAAATTTTGGATCTCGTTGCGGTTTTCTAGATCTTTGTTTTATTGTTGTTTCATGAATTGGATCTTCATTTGTTGAGATTTGATATAATGATAGTATTATTGACACTACAATGACACTCATCACGATACTGATATGCGACGATGTCTCAAATTCGACACCGACATTTGAGACCCAATTAATTAATTTATTTATTAAAATTATTATTGGTGGACACCTATTGGTGTCTTGTTATAGGTGTCCACGTTGTTTCATAGGAAACATGTTATGTCTCAATTATGTGCTACATAGTTCTTAAGTGTATATTTGGATGACCATGAGTTTGAATAAAATTGCTTTGAAAAACCATACCAATTCAAAAGATTCAAATAGATGCTTCATTATTTTAATGTTAACATGGTTTTGGACAATGTTTTGATTTTCTAATGTAAATTCAAACACATACTAACTAATGTTAAATTTAAGATTTGGAATTTTGGTTAGATTTAGGGATTTGATTAGGTGTGACTGATGCCACACAATCAGCTAATCATGTCCATATCTCAATGCATATTTTGATTTTAAATCTAAAATGCCGAGATTGAAATGTGAATTGTTTGGTCTAATATGGACATGATTAGCTATGACACACCATCCGCCAATCATGACCATATCTCACCGGGTTGCTGCGACTGAGCACAATCTTTTGGAGTTTGTATCTGGTACATAATAATGTGAAATAAATTGAATCATTCGCTACTGATTGGACTCTGATGTCTTTCAGCCATGTCTACTATTAACATTGGCTTTATTGTTTATGTTATTAGTTATGTAAACACATTCTAGGATTTCATAAATATACACACTTCTTTGTTGCTACTCTATTTATTTGAAATGTTAGAATTCATAATGATTTATTCTAATTATATATTTTGTTGTTGTTGGTGTGATTTAGGTTGCCAATGATCCATCAGGGAAGCAGATCAATGCACTTGAGCAGCATATCAAGAACCTTCTCTGCCCATCAACACCTTTCTTTTTCAACACCCTCTATGAGCCTTACAGAGAAGGTGCAGATTTCGTCCGTGGCTACCCCTTCAGTCTCCGTGAAGGTGTACCGACTGCTGTTTCTCATGGTCTTTGGCTCAACATCCCTGATTATGATGCTCCTACTCAGCTTGTGAAGCCTCTCGAGAGGAACACTAGGTACATTTACTACCACTCGTACTTGTAAACATTTAAATAATTCAATGATTTTGATTATGAATTTAGAAGATTGATTCTGAGTGTCTGTGATTGTTACTTTCTAAGGTATGTGGATGCTATTCTGACCATTCCTAAAGGAACTTTGTTTCCCATGTGCGGAATGAACTTGGCTTTCGATCGTGAGCTCATTGGACCAGCAATGTACTTCGGTCTCATGGGTGATGGTCAGCCTATTGGACGCTACGACGACATGTGGGCTGGCTGGTGTATCAAGGTCAGTTGTTGGCTCTTTCTCTCTCTTATTTCTATTGAAAAAAATATTCAGGGTTTTATTTAGACCCTGTTTTGATGAACACTTAATTAAGTGCTTAATTGAGATATTTCAATGATGATTGTGTAGGTAATCTGTGATCACTTAGGATTGGGAGTCAAGACTGGACTTCCCTATATCTTCCACAGCAAGGCCAGTAATCCATTTGTTAACCTGAGGAAAGAGTACAAAGGTATCTTCTGGCAAGAAGACATCATTCCATTCTTCCAGAACATTGTTCTTCCAAAAGAAGCTACCACTGTTCAGAAGTGCTACATCGAGCTCGCCAAAGAAGTCAAGGACAAACTTAGCAAGATTGATCCTTATTTTGACAAGTTAGCTGATGCTATGGTTACCTGGATTGAATCATGGGATGAGCTCAACCCAGCCGGAGCATCAGCTGCCAACGGCAAAGCATGAGTCAATTTTGGTTAGCTGCAAATTACTCTCACGTAATTTGAAGCAAAACTATTTCTATAACTATTTTTTAGTATTCATTTCAAGTTTTAATGTTATTCATGTATTATTAGAATTTGCAGCATTGTTAGCTGTAATTCTGTTGAGTAATTTCATGCTTTGAGTTTAGAAGCAATAAAAGAGTACGCAGTCTTAGGGCGTATGGCGAACTGAAGCATCAGGTTTCATGCCATACGAGACTCATAGGAAGGCTATTGATTTATGATACATTAGCTTCTGTTTCTGTCTCTGTTACTTGTTTTAACTTAAAAGTGTCATTTTTGTATCGCTCTATTTATAATAAGATTTGATTTATGACTCAGAAAATAAGTCTTTTGATTCAAATCTTGATTCTCAATTTGCATCTGTATTCAACTACCACAATGTCTAGTTTATTGAGGAGCACAGGTACCAGTCCTTTAATTTGAGGGAGCTGATGTTTTCTGAAAACTGTCTGATATGAAATTAGTAGTTGAGATTCTTTACTGCTTGTAACTGCTATGACAGGGAATTTGGTCTCGACATGATAATGAATGCGGCCAACATAATGAGTTAGATCTAGTGAAAGCCAACTTTAATTAGTTTCTGCATCATCTGGTTTAACATGTACTTTAGACAATGTATTCTCTTACCTCATCAGAAAAACGCGAATCCACTTTTGAACATGCTCCTGAACCATTATTACTTGAAATGTTGCATTCTTCTTGAATGGTTTGTTTGGTTCTTCAGCTTCACAATCCTTATTAGGTCTATCATCCTTAGGTAGAGATGAATAAGGTCCATCCTCAATAAGATGTCCATGGAAGGTGAGTTAGGAAGAAAGCATTTTCAAAGATAACAAAAACAATGTTTTAACAGTGCAACCGAACGATGTGTGTTCATTAGGATAATTTGGTATATATTGTGTATGTTGTTTTTGAGAGTGATGCATGCAGTAGTTGGAGTGTCATTTTGATCAGAAAGGAACTAAATAACTCTCCCTACTAAGCTTGCTTGATTCAAACTCATTTCTCTGACTCAACATGGAGACACAAAAATTAGTTGGCAAGGTGCAGAGAAGTGAGAGTGTTACCTAATATGATTAAGATGTGTTCACATAAAAATTATAATATCAAATTATGCGTGTTTGCGGCAGTTGGGGTCGAACATTTGCACCGACGCTTATGACTATGTTAAATTTGTCTATTTTTTTTAAAATTATTATCAATGTTGTGTGTCAATGTTGAGATCATGTTTGAGGTGTCCGTGCTTCCTAGAGTTGGGGTCGAACATTTACATCGATACTTGTGATTATGTTAAATTTATTTATTTTTTAAAAATTATTATCAATGTTGCGTGTCAGTGTCGAGATCATGTTTTAGGTGTTCGTGTTTCAGAGTAGAATTGAATTCAAATCTTGTATCTCTTATGTAAGTTTAAGGTCTAAATTTTGAGCTTTGTGATTTGAGAAATTGTGATTGAAATCAGAGTAGTCATTAGTAAGTGTTTTGAGACGGCTGCGAAGCCCATAAATAAGTTGCCTTAAGAAGAGTAGGCATACTCTTTTTCCTCCGTGTCGCATGCAGAGTATTCATCCCGAGAATATCATGTCAATCTTCTAGATCAAAAACAGTTTAGACCTTGTATCTCTTATTTAAGTCTAAGGTCTAAATTTTGAGCTTTGTGATTTGAGGAATTGTGATCGAAATAACGGCTGCGAAGCCTAGAAATAAATTGCCATAAGAAGAGTAGGCATACTCTTTTTCCTCTGTGTCGCATGCAGAGTATTTATCACGAGGATATCATGTCAATCTCCTAGAACAATAACGGCTAATCATGTCTCACGCGCATGCAATAGCCAACCATCTCCTCTATTTAAAGAGGAAAATGTTCTCATTCAAATTTTACTTTTTATTATCGTACTGATTTGAACGTTGAAATGTTGACTTTATAAATCAACCTCCTCTCTACCGATTAAAAACCGTGAACCATCACAACAAACTACAAATTCACTCTCTCCGAGCATCATAGAGTTCCATAGCATAACAGTAAGCATTCAAAAACTACATTTGAATAGTTATGTTCACTATGTAACTCCAAACTCCACCTTATTTTAGTCAATTGCTGTTGCTTTAAGAAATGAAAATTTCAAAGATAAAACATCAAATATGTCACAGTTATACAAGTATATAAATGTGCCAGTACCTAACAACCATTAGGTAAGCCATCACTTGAATTTCAAAGAGGATTTTCCTCAAGCCTCTTATTCAAACTCCATGGTTATAACATTGAACTGAAGATTACTACATTCTCATTCAAATAAGGTTGCTAAACCTTGCAGCAGATTATCATAATTTGATAACATCATCAAAGGCACATTCAAGGAATGAGGCTTCTTATATCAGCTCTATGTGTGACTGTGCTATGCTCTTGTGCAGGTGTTGTTTATCTTTCACTTCACATTTTCTTGGCTTTTCATTTTCACATTCATATTCAACTGATTTCTTAAACGCATTTTATTTGTAGTGGCGTATGATCCTTTGGATCCTGACGGAAACATAACGATCAAATGGGATGTTGTGTCATGGACAGCAGATGGCTACGTGGTCAGTACAAACTTCATCCTTATTTGTTTTATACAAAACCGTCTTTGAGGGCCTGCAAGTCAGGCTGCCGTATAGGATCTAAAATTTGTCACGATTTAATCTTGGTTAAATAGGGCCTATACTTGTTTTGTCATAGTTAAACTGCGACAAATCTACAGAGTTTCCAAAAACCTGGTTTTATACTAGTATTGAGAACATGTGCAACGTACTAGAGTAAATTCGTATAACTAACTTGATTCTACGCGTTGCATCTTTTACCAGGCGGCGGTAACGATGAGCAATTTCCAAATGTACCGCCACATAATGAATCCGGGATGGACATTAGGATGGTCATGGGCTAAGAAAGAAGTTATATGGTCAATGGTAGGATCTCAAACAACTGAGCAAGGAGATTGTTCTAAATTCAAAGGAAATGTGCCTCATTGCTGCAAGAAAACTCCAACAGTTGTAGACCTTCTCCCTGGTGTACCTTACAACCTACAATTCTCTAACTGTTGTAAGGGTGGAGTTGTAGCAGCATGGGGACAAGACCCTTCATCAGCTGTTTCGTCTTTTCAAATCAGTGTTGGACAAGGTGGTACTTCAAACAAGACAGTTAAACTTCCGAAGAATTTCACTCTCTCGGCTCCCGGACCTGGCTATACTTGCGGTCCTGCAAAGATTGTTCCTTCCACCACTTTTCTCACCTCCGATAAGCGCCGCAAAACTCAAGCACTTAGTAAGTTTAATTACATTAGATTAGTTTTTTAAGTCTGATTATGTGTACACAGCTGTTTCTCACATGTTCTATAACAAAATTTTTGCAACGGAATGTGTGAAAAGAAGTGATTTTGTGTGCAGATAATAGAACTTAAAGGTTTCAACTATCATCAAAGTTTAACTTTTTTTGCTTTCTACTTCATGCAGTGACATGGAATGTAACATGTACTTACTCACAATTTCTTGCAAGAAAGAACCCAAGTTGCTGTGTATCTTTGTCATCTTTCTATAATGAGACTATTACCCCTTGTCCTTCTTGTGCTTGTGGATGCCAGAACAAGAAGAATTGTGTCAAGTATAGTGTGATTTTTCTAAGCTATTAATGATCTTTTGTTTCTAAACAATGTTTTAAAAGTCGGGTTAAACTAGCTGGTTCAACTGATTAAACCGAGGTCATATAGGCTTTCTGATTGGTTTGATCCCAATAGAACCAGATTGAACTGTGGTTGAATCTCTTGAATTGGTTGAATTGGATTGGTTCAACCGGTTTTTATCTTTTACTTTTGGTTTAACCAGTTAAACCGTCTGAGTCAACTAAACTATGATTTGGAAATTCAATTTCTGGTTCAATTAGAAAAACTAATTATTTTCTCAAATGTTGGTATGGTATGCAGGGGTCATTCCAAATTCCTGGACATGGTAGGGTTACATACACCAAAGAGAGACAATGAACCATTGCTACAATGCACTCATCATATGTGCCCTATCAGGGTACATTGGCATGTGAAGGTTAACTATAAGGACTATTGGAGAGTCAAGATAGCTGTGACAAACTTCAATTATAGATTGAATTATTCTCTTTGGACTCTTGCTGTACAGCATCCAAATCTTAACAATGTCACACAAGTTTTCAGCTTTGATTACAAGCCTTTGCTTCCCTATCAATCCATAAGTAAGTTTTAGCAAATAGATCTCTTAAGAGTTTTCGAACATGTATTTATAAATAGAGAAAGTCCAACCACAATTTTAAACATGGTATCAGAGTTAGATTTAAGATCCGTTGAACCACCTGCTATCAAGTTTTCGCTATCAGAACACCCACCATTTATTTTCATGCTTTAGATGTCCATTCAAGTCTGGATGTGAGTGAGTGTTTTAAGAATCTCACATCAGAAAATATATAACTTAAACATGTGCTATCATCCTACAAATCAGTTTTGTAAGAAGTTAGGTCAAACCATAATTTCTGATTTTGTAAGGAATTAGGCCCAACCACAATATCATGAAATTGAAAGAATTTATTTATAATCATTTTGAATTTGTTGCATGATATAACCACTTATGAATGCTTTTACAAGTTAATAAGAGTATGAATGATAGTTTAAGTGTGTTTTTTCTTCTGTATACAGATGACACAGGTATGTTCTATGGCATGAAATTCTTCAATGATCTCTTGATGGAAGCTGGACCAAGTGGAAATGTTCAATCAGAAGTGCTTCTTCAAAAGAACAAGGACACATTCACTTTCAACCAAGGATGGGCATTTCCTAGAAGAGTTTACTTCAATGGTGAAGAATGCATGATGCCACCACCAGATACCTACCCTTACCTCCCTAATTCTTCCCCTGTGAATGCCCTCAACTTCCAAGCATTCATTACCTCATTCCTTCTCTTGCTAGCTCTTTGGTGAATTGGTACATAAACATGTATGGATTGTCATGTGAAATTTTGAAGCCAAATATTGTTATCCTCAAAAGTGTGTTGCCGTGTGAGCGTAAGTGTTTTCAGAGTGTCTGTGCTTCATAGAATACAATGCTAAAAATAATCATAAGCTCTTTCAGAGAGTCTCAAGTCAAAAAGTGTTGAAGTCATTAGATAAACTCAAAGGCAATCTAAACATACACAATATTGATTCAAAGCAAGATAAGAAAAAGCAATACTATAATTCCAATTAGAAAGACCATTAGCATTTCAAATTCACACAAGATTCATCAAGTTTATATTTTCATGTAATGTTGCTGTATATATTTGTTATAATTACAATGAGGATACATGTAACATTGCATCACCGAAATCGGTTTGATCGAAAATTTTCTTTTGCAATGATAAAGTATAACAGAGGTTTGAATCTTAAGTGTATGCATAGAATACAAAGACTACTAAGGAGGTTATCGATAAAGCAAACAACGAAACCTTTTGCCGAGAACCAGCATTAGGTAACCACGGATAAGCATCGGGCGGTGGCATCACACAGTTGTCACCGTTGAAGTAGATTCTGCGAGGGAACGCCCAACCCTTGTCGAAAGTGAAAGTTGATTTATCCTTTCGGAAGAGTAACTCGGATTGAACATTGCCACTAGGGCCGGCGTGATTAAGAAAATCGTTATAGAACTTGATTCCCCAAAGCATTGCTGTATCATCTGTTAAACACAACTCATATCAGTATTACGGTTAGAAAAATGAGACGATTTCTGTACACAACTTTCGCGAATGCAGATTAAACATGAAACGAATAAGTTAGGAAAATACTTACTTATTGAACCATAAGGATTTAATGACTTGTAGCTGAAGCTAAACAGCTGAGTAATATTTTCGAAGTTTGGATGCTGAACAACCAAGTTCCAATCGGAATAATTCATACGGTAATTAAAATTCGTAATAGTAACTTTCACACGCCAGTATTCCTTGTAGTTAACTTTAACATGCCAGTGGATTCGGATCGGACACATATGGCTAGTACATTGAACCAAAGGCGATAAACTATTCTTTCCGTTACCAGAAACAACCGATGCCAAATGCGGCGTATTTGGACTGTAACCACACAAAAAAATAAAAAAATGAGTGTACAAATCAAAATAAGAAGGAAAACACAGTAGTTAGAGTAAGAGAAACATACTTTACGCAACTCCCCGACTGAGACGCGTTACTCTGGCAGCCACACGCACATGTTGGACAAGGTACGATGGTTTCGTTATAGAAAGACGAGAGGGATACACAGCAAGTGGGAGTTTTCTGAGCTAGAAATTGTGAATATGTGCATGTAACATTCCACGTCACTGCAATGAATCAAAACAATGGTAAGAGGCAGAGGAAATTTAGATAAACATATCGAAAACTGCGAAACATGCGTAAAAGATGATTAACTTACTGAGTGCTTGTGTCGTTCTTCTTTTGTCGGGTTGAATAAACTGAGTAGGTCTAACAATTTTTGCCGGCCCGCAAGTGTAACCCGGTCCGGGTGCTTTCAAAGTGAAGTTTTTTGGGACTCTAACAGTTTTATTTGTGGTTCCAGCTCTACCGACACTCACTTGAAACGACGCGACTGCGTTGGTAGGATCCTGAGCATATGAACTAAGCACCCCGCCTTTGCAGCAATTCGCAATTTGCTGATTGTAAGGTGTTCCGGGAAGTAGATCAACGACGGTTGGGTCCTTTTTACAGCAATGTGGTACATTTCCTTTGAATTTCGAACAATCACCTTGTTCAGTGGTCTGCGATCCCACCATGGCCCAGATTACCTCCTTTTTGGCCCATGTCCATCCTAGCGACCAGCCAGGTGCGGCAATGTGACGATATTGTTGGAAGTTGTTCATTGTAACAACCGCCTGCACAATCAATTGTTTCAAATGTATCTCAATAACTAACGGAACAAAAATAAACACAATTCATTCCTAAAGGCTATGACCATTAACCAGAACCAGGACCAAGTCCGTCTTTGAGAGCGTGCAAGACGGACTACACACAGAGCCTAAAATTTGTCACGGTTAAACCTACCTAAATATGCCCTCAAAATCTTTGGCACAGTAAAACACAAGTTATATTTGTCATAATCAACATGATTAAACACTTATAGCATAAGCGTTTATTAAACAAGTGCTTATGTATAAGCTATTTTTATAACAAAATCAAACTGGCTTCATAAGTTATCTAAAAGAGTTTATGGAAATAAGTTGAAAACAGCTAATGGACATATCATAAGTTGTTTTCAACAAGCTCTCACAAACAACCAATCTTACAAGCATTAATATCAACAGATAAGCTCGAATAAGTCTATCAAAAGTGATTATTGTAAAAGAATAATACTTACAACATAACCATCCGGTGTCCAAGTTATAATATCCCATTTGATTGTGATGTTCCCATTTGGGTCAAGTGGGTCATAAGCTTCTGAAAAAGTTAAAACCACCAACAACAACTATATGAGTTAGAATGTAAAGTGATTAATGTTTTAGATAAATTTTTGCAAAATCAAGTTAAAAAGTAAATTTCAGTGTAAAAATCACGTTTAAATTCAAAAGCTACAAATTCTAACATCAAGTAGAATCAATTCTGGACGTCATAGTCAATTCTATTCGAGAGAAACCAAACATAAAAATAACTTAAACATATTCATAAGCTATTTCTATAAGCACTTCTAAAAAATAAAAAGTGCTTATATTAGTAGTAAATAACCTCAAATAAATCAAAATAAACATCCTTAAAACACATTCCAAACACCAAAAACAGAAAAATCCCACATACATAGTAGTTCCTACTATTAGCTGGAAACAACAAAAGCCAAAACAAAAATCACACAAATTTGTTTTGTTTTGTTTCATTTACAAATTCCATAGCAAGTATCAACAAATAAACATCATCATCATCAACAAAAAAAGCTACCAAAAGCTAATAGATGATACTGAAAAATTGAAAATTTATAGAAACTAAAATTCTTACTAAAAATCCATAATTAAAGAAAGAAAAAGTGAACCTGTTGAAGTGAAACAAGTGCAGGAGAGTAGAAGAAACAAGAACAAAATTATACAAAGTGGTGTTGTTTTTGATAAGAAAGAAAAACCCATTTTTTTTCTTGGTTGAAAAATGTAGGTGGGGATTATGAGGTTTATAAGAGAAGAGTTTAAAGTTTAAGATCTGTGGAAGAGACGAGAAGACTGGGAATAAAGAAAAAGAAGAGAGAGAAAGTGATGAGAGAGAAAGAGAGAGCAGAAAAACAGAGTATGTTGTTGTGTCTCCCAGTTGGATCCTCTCTGTTTAAGAAAGGTACATAGTTTAGTAAAATGACCATGTTTTTCTCTCTCTCTCTCTCTCTCTCTCTCTCTCATTTTTATATATTTAACATTTTATTTTGTATGAAAATAAAAAATATATTTTATTGAATTGATTTTAAATATTAATTTCTTATTTTTGTCTATTTACAAAATTGATTTTTATAACTGAAGAATAATTTTAAAATTTTTTATATTTTAAAACTAAAAATGGTGATGTGTTGTGTTTTAAATAATGTGACACAAGATAGCAGATATGAATTCTTATAGATGGACAAATTGTTTATAGATTATTAATTCAATTATAAAAATTTAAAAATTTATAAGATCAAAACTAAAGGTATAAGATTTTGTTTGCAATTTAATAAATGATAAATCAAATTATATAGTAATTTATTTAAATATCTCACTTCATAGTTTTTAAATGTTAGATTCTTTCGGAAAAAAATCATTTATAAGATTTGATTTTACCATTTTAAAGTTTTGATTCTTTTATAAAGGAGTTGTTTGTATGAATATGAAGTTAGTTGGGATACGATGATTATTGAAAATAAGTATTAACACTTGAAATAATGTTTGATGTTGAGGGGTATACATGTAAATACTCTGATATTTAAGTCAGTAAATATTTAAGATAAAAAAAATATTTTATGATGGAAAAAGAATGTACCTTGATTTGGCATTTATCATATCTTTTATAGGTGAATTTTAGAATTTTTAAGGACATAAGATCTTCTTGTGTAATATAGTTATCAAAATGAACATGTGTTAGAGTATTATTTATTATGTCATCTATTGATCATTCTGCAGTTTTTCTGGATCAAGTGTTTTCTTAAAACATGTTTATGAGGTTTAAGAGGCTTCTTTGGGTTCATAGTTGGTGGAATGATGTCTTGATCTAACGTCATGATCATCATCTCACATTCTAATTAGGTGACCATTTAGTTTTCATAACAGTTTGCGAGCCTGATATACCACAATAGGACAGTCGTTCGTTGGGACACTAAGTACTCCTTTGGCCTAGGAGGGAACAATTTCCCCCAAGCCAAGTCTGACATGCGCGAGAATGGCTTGTGATCTTAGACCATCTTTTCTTATTTAGTCTTTGTGTCCTTAGGTCTCGTTGAAATGACTTGTTCGTTTAATCTTGAAATTTTCCTTGTTCTTGGTGAGGATGAAAAGACGCTTCTTTGTCTTTTTCCGTAGGATTTCAACATATTCTTTCAGCTAGTATGAATGTTATAAAGACGATTTGTTCTTAAATTTATTGAATGTTGAGTGGTCTTTAAGTCTTGTCATACATTGGATCTTATTGAGTTATTATGTAGAGACTTTTGTGTTAGTTAAGGCTATTTTGGGTTTTTTTTCTTAGTTCTTGGTGTTTTGTTTGACGTAATGTGTCCTCTAGGTTTACTCTTAGGGATTCTAGCTACGTGACGTAATTATTAGATCCCTTTTTTCTTCTTCTTATCCTTAGATGTGATTATTGTGGTATGAGAAGACATAGCTATGATAATTTGCTTGATCCAAGTGTCTCTTTGTGATTGTTCTTTCTAAAGTGTCTCATTGTGATCGTTCTTTCGATTTTGTAGTTGTCTTATAAATAGAGTCTTCTTTAATCATTTAATATTTTGTTCTCAAACTATTTGTAGTTTAATTCTCCTTCTTTTTCATCTTCTTCGTCTATCTTTGTTAGTTTAATTTCTCTGAACGATGTATTATGTTAATTTTCTTGGTGAATTGTTATGCCTCTTACCCATTTTCATATTTTTCTTTAAGAATTGTCGGTAGTTTTCTATTTTATTCAATCCCACCTTGTAATTAATTTGTACTTTGAGTATTTTATGTTGTTTTATGGGGGAGTTTGGTTTTTGCATGTAATGGTGGTTTTGACTCTTTTCTTAGCGGTATTGGCTCTTTTCTTTTCTAGACATATCTCACTATTGAGGGATGTTAGGTGGAAAAACTAGGTGGCGGTTGTGAAGTTTGTGAGGAGGCATCTTTCCGATATGTTCTTCTTTTGAATGGATAATTATGGGTGATTTTTAATTATTTTTTCATGGCTGGTTTATTATCCTAGAAGAAATGACATTTTTGGAAGGTTGTGTAAATCCAGTTTATATGGGTTGTTAGTTTGTTTATTCTGAACCTAGTGGTTGGCGTTAGATCGGTGTTTAAGCAACTTCTGGAGAGTTGGATGAATGGGTTGTGGTATCCCTCTATGTTAACGATCCAATCTACATGTGTTATTGCATTCATAATCTTAATTTGTAAAAGTTTAGGTTTGATTAAAATTAATTTTCGAAATAATTTTGTTATTGATTATATTGAAATTATATTTTCTTCATATTTATAAATTGTTAAAGGCATTAAACATCTTGTTTGAAGCTTTAACCATTAGTCATTACATTATTTATCACTTTATTCAAACTTTTGTTGTGTGTATAATATTAATCTTGTTCAACATCTTAAAACCATTTAAAAACAAAATTTTCATCATATTTGTTTTCACTTGTGTAATATGATTGTTAAATCGAAAAGAAGAGAATTTTGAATTGTCTATTCAATTCTCATTCTAGACAAATTACTTCACATATTCAAATCAACATATGTTACTTGTAAGAACATAAATTAAATAACTTATGGTAATGATGGGAACGCAACCATGTTGTTTGTCATCATTCCAAGACCGTCAATTTTTCGTATTTATTTTATTCACCTAATCATTAGGGTGACTTATGAACTTTTTGGATATATAAGAAACACAAAATTATATCTGAACAAACATTATTTTAAATATTAAACCACTAGTTTCTCTCGTAATCTTCTTGAAAACCTTAATTTAATTTGCTAAGTAATAATAAGATTTTCTTATCTTATTTCTTGTTCTTATCATATCTAAGTTTGTTTGCTCTGATACTTTAATAGTTATGTTTGAGTAGTCGTGTATCTTAGGATAATGAGGACTCATATGATAGGTCATTTATTCAAAAAAATTTTATCATTGTTGGATAAAAATAGTTAATTTGTTCTTATTCTACTCTTGTAATTATATCATTTGTATAGTCTTAGATAATCAAATGAATAATCGAAAGGAGAAGTTTGACTATCTTACTAATATAACTTCACTCTTGTAAATGTCCAACTATATGATCTTAGATAATCACGGAAATGATTGAAAGGAGATTGATTGAAAGGAGATGTTTAATTATCGAACATATAAAACTAAACAAAATGATCAACACATATAGTTTCAACTAGTTTGAGACCACTTTTTAAGACACTCACACTTAACAACCTTAAAAATATGAGATGATTGATTTAAAATACACTTTCTTACTCTAAAAAAATACTTTAGCTACAAGAAGTGATGTCTAATCTTTATACAATTTATACCTGTAACAACACAAAACAATTGATAACATATGTTTGTCATTGTGAAGAGCTACAATTTCAACATTTTCTTTAGCTAATTACAACACAAGAAAAAATTGGTACTTAATCATAAATCATTATTCTAACGTGTCATTTTTTGATAGTTATGTTGGCAATCTGTTTTCTCTTCTTTATTTAAGAGCAGGACCGTCTTTGAGGGCCTGTAAAACAGACTACCGCACAGAGCTTAAAATTTTCTAAAGTTAAACTGTGGTTAAAAAGGGCCTCACAAAATCTTTTTTATGATTTAAACATAATAAAATAAGACGTATATTTATTTTTCTGTAGTCAAACCATGATAAACCTACCTATGACCTCCAAAATTTTATGACAGTCTTGTTTAGAAACATCAACATATAATCAAATGATCTATAACAATTTTCATGCTCACCTCATTTTTTCACATAATTTCATTGCTATTTTCTCTACATAATTTCAACACTGATACTTTTACTTTCATTCATTCATTAAGTTGCAAATTAATTTATTTCAAAAACTAAAAAAAAAAATAAGTCCTATCAATTAAAATAGTAACTATTTTTCAAAGGAGGGTCATGAACCTTCAAAATCTTGTAGCTTTCTAAATGCACTTTTGTAAAGTTTTTCTTTGAAATATAAAATTAGTAAAAGAAATTAAACATATTTTAAACAAGTTTAGTTATACCTTTTATATATATATATATATATATATATATATATATATATATATATATATATATATATATATATATATATATATATATATATATATATATATATATATATATATATATATATATATATATATATATATATATATATATATATATATATATATATATATATATAATTTTCATCATATTTATTTTCGTTTGTGTAATATAATTGTTAAATCGAAAAGAAGGGAATTTTAAATTGTCTATTCAACTCTCATTCTAGACAAGTTATCCATATATTTAAACCAACACATGTTACTTGTAAGAACATAAATTAAAAAACTTATGATAATGTTAGAAACACAGTCTATTGTATGTCATCATTCTAAGATCGTTAGTTTTTCGTATCTATTTCATTTACCTAATCATTAGGGTGAGTTATGAACTTTTTGGTTATATAAGGAACACAAAATTATATCTAAATAAATCATTTTAAATATTAAATCACTAGTTTCTCTCATAATATTTTTGAAAACCTTAATTTAATTTGCTAAGTAAAATAAAATTTTCTTATTTTATTTCTTGTTCTTATCATGTCTATGTTTGTTTGCTCTGATGCTTTTATAGTTATGTTTGAGTAGTCGTGTATCTTAGGATAGTGAGGATTCATATGATAGGTCATTTATTCAACTATTTTTTTTATCATTGTTGGATAAAAGTAGTTAATTTGGTTTTATTCTACTCTTGTAATTATGTCATTTGTATAGTCTTAGATAATCAAATGAAGAATCGAAAGGAGAAGTTTGACTATCTTACTAATATAACTTCACTCTTGTATATGTTCAACTATATAATCTTGGATAATCACGTTAATGATTGAAAGGAGATGTTCGATTATCGAAAATATAAAACTAAACAAGATGATCAACACATAAAAATAGTTTCAACTAATTTGAGACCACTTTTAAGACACTCACCTTAACAACCTTATATATACGCGCACACACACAAACCATGAAAGTATGAGATGATTGGTTTAAAATACACTTTCTTATTCTAAAAAAAATGTTTTAGCTACAAGAAGTGATATCTAATTTTTACATGATTTATACTCGTAACAATACGAAATAATTGATAACATATGTCCATCATTGTGAAGAAACTACAATTTCAAATTTTTCTTTAGCTAATTACAACAGAAGAAAAAATTGGTATTTAATCATAAGTCATTATTCTAACGCGTCATTCTTCGATAATTATGTTGGTAATTTGGTTTCTCTTCTTTCTATAGGAGCAAGGTCGTCTTTGAGAGCGCGAACTATCACACAGAATTCGTAGTTGTCCAAAATTAAACCATGGCTAAAAAGAACCTTACAAAATCTTTCTTACGAGTTAAACATAATAAAGTAAGACTCATATTTACTTTTTCGTAGTCAAATCATAATACACAAAACCTCCAAAATTTTATGAGAACCTGTTTAAGAGCATCAACATATAATCAAATGATCAATAACATAATTTTAATGCTCACCTCATTTTTTCACATAATTTCATTGCTTTTTCTCCATATAATTTCAACACTAATACTTTTACTTTCATTCATTCATTAAGTTGCAAATTAATTTATTTCAAAAAAAAAAAAAAATCTTATCAATTAAAATAGTAACTATTTTTCAGAGGAGGGCCATGAACCTTCAAAATCTTGTAGCTTTCTAAATGCACTTTGCAAAAGTTTTTCTTTGAAATATAAAATTAGTAAAAGAAATTAAACATATTTTAAACAAGTTTAGTTACACCTACCATATATATATATTTATAAAGAAAAGTGTTTTTTATGTCGCTTTTTATATATATGGAACAATTGATCATGACTAATTCAAATGAAGTACAGCTATGATAAATCCCAGTCTTAATCAAACCACTAAGTCTGAAGATTCATGAAAGCAACCCTGGCCATTCAGTCAACTCTTCTATAATTTTGTTTTGTATTTTATCTATTTATGAAATAAAAAATTGTATTCTTTAGAATTATAAGGCATCTCTTCTGAAAAAATAATAATAAAACGCTTCATAATCAAACATATCAAGTTGTGGTTAATCCAAAAGATGTGAAATGAAAGCTGTAAACAGCATGTTGTGAGGATGTGAAATTCTTAGAATTTTGGTTGTGTGGGTTATAACTAGAGCTACATTTTTGGTTGGTGTGACCCACTTAATTCTTTTCATATAAATCCGGCTGTTAAATAATAATACTATTTGAATTTGAATCTCACATGCATTAATAGTTTAGGAATAATAATTATTTTTAAAAAAAATAATATTATTTTAAAGAAAATTAAATTTTTTTTTAAAGTGACCATAATTCAATATTGAGGCGCTATATGAAATGGTTAATGGGAAAAGGCATGAACCAAGTCACTATTTCATATGGCGCCTCCCTTATGTATGAGTGTTCTAGAATTTTAAAATTTCAGAGGAGACGCCATATCATATGGCGCCTCAGCTGTCCCATTTTTTTAATATTAATTAATATTTTAAAAAATAAAATAAAAGAAATAATATATTATAATATTTATAATATAAAAAAGCGAAAATAGTGTACAACAGATAAAAAAAGAAAAATCAATGACCAACTATATCAAAACGACCATCGGTTCCACATTGGGAAGGATTCGCGCGGCGTCGAGGTCTACCACGAACTTGTTGAGGTGTATTTGGCCTTTGTATGTTGACCTGTGAAAGAGGTATTTGTTGAGGTGACCTCGATATATTAGATAAATTTTGAAGCATTTGACCCCAATAACTGGGGGGCTGCTGCCAACAGCGCTTCTGTAATTCAGCTCAATGCCCATGTTTTCGTAGTTGGGACGAGAATGTTGGGTCGGGTGTGGACGATATGGTTGTCCGAATTGGTACATCAAATCGGTTTGAAAATGATGCAATGGTTGTTGTGGGGTTTGGTAGTCAAAAAATGAATAGGTATTTTGATGGTAGGAAGATTGTGTGTTCATTTGTGGGGGGCTATAGTTGGTTGGTGTGGGGTCGAAAGAGTTATTGGGGCTATAGGTGGATGAGGTAGAGTCGAAAGAGTTATCAGAGCTATAGGCATAAGTGGTGTCGGTTTCGGAAGGCTGGCGGTAGGGGTAAGACTCTTGTTGTTGTGATTGTGTTGGTGGCATGTATGGGTTGTGATTTTGGAAGATTGATTGGGTGGGTATAGTTGGTTGTTGGGTATAACATGGTGTTTGATGTTGGGCATTGGGTTGTTGTTGTGTGTTTGAGGAAGAAGCACGTTGTCTTGGGTCAATCAAATATGTCGGCTCAGACACAAATTGTTGTGATGTTGTAATCGACCTAAACCAAATCATATATTGATAACTTGGTCTAGCCCCTTCCATAATAGAGTCGGCTAATATGTATCGATGTTGGTTCTTTCAATGCAGACACATCTCTTTTGAAAAGTCCTTCCAATGATTTACACTCCATTGTGTATCCACCCTAAGTTAATGTCAGTCTCCCAAAGACGTCGGAGCGATTGGAATATCCTGATGCATCCCGAACTGCAGTTTCACCCGATCACTTTGGTGCATCTCCACTGTAGTGAACTGAATGATAGGTGTTTTAGTTGTCCACACGACAACATCATTGGCGTTGGGTTGATGGTCGAGACCCTCGTACGACATCCAAACAAACTACATTAACAATAGATTTAATGAGAAAAACAAGGACGTGGTTATTAAATAGATAAAGTAATGATACATTGTTGGTAGATAAATTACATCGCCTGGCCCAATGTGTTCTATAAGGTTGCGGTAGGCAATTATTGAGTTCCTGGGACATCTTTGGTAATTCATTCCCGAAACAGACCACCTAAAAAAAGAGACACAAATAAACTAGTTACTAAGAAATATTTCACAAATAAATAAGTTACAAAGAAACATCGTTGGTATACACGTTTTGAAAATAAACTTACTTGTTAGCGTAGGAGAATGTGAATGGATTCCGGTTGATAGGAGCAAGTGTTGGCATTCTAGACCAACCCCACACTTGAAGGAGATAGACACAACCATAAAAAGTACAAGAATTTTTTTTTTGAATTTTTACATAATGAACTATATAAATGGGCGAGGACAGTTGAACCCCAACTATATGTGCATATTTTATTAATGTTGTGAAACAACAATAAATACGTAATATTTACACTATTTTTAGTACTTTCTGGAAATAAAAAATGACCAAATAATATCATAATATAGCACCGAGTTTTAAGTATCTTCTCATACTTTGTGCATTCCTCATTTAACATGATACTATTGTAGTGTTCTCTGAGGTATTTCAAATTAATACCTTGCCCCATCGGCCGACCTTCACGTTGTGGCCGAGGTGTTTCGAAACATAGAGGGGTGCCTAGTAAATCTTCGCAAAGTTGTTCATTAACACCAACTTTGTCGTTGGCGGCCTTACCATTGATGTGTAGGCCAAGTAACATGTAAACATCTTGTAAACTGACAATACATTCACTGAAAGGAAGATGAAATGTGTGGGTCTCTGGTCTCCAACGTTCTAGCAACGCTAGAATAAATTTGGGATCTGGTGAGTATGATTTAATTTTTATCAAATCACCAAACCCACATGATTCTAGGTATCCTTCTATGAATGGGTTGTGTGGTATGTAGTCATGCACACGACAATGAAACCTTGATACATTACGCAAAAGAATATAAATAGCATTAGTTTTAAAGAAAAAATCAACTTAGTAAGGAATGACACAAAAAAAGCAATATACTTACAAACTCTACGATGTTTTAAATTGTTCCTCTGTGATCGTTGCCCATTGTGAGTAGAGACATTGTGGGTTAAGTTTGATGAGTGAAGTTTGCTGAGTGGTGAAAAGAGTTTTTGTTGAAAGTTTGAGGAGTAGAGTTTATAATGTGATGGAAAGAGTTTGTTCCTTGATGAACATGTATTTATAATGGTTAAATTTGATGAGAGGAGTCACATGAAAATGCATGCTGAAACATGATGACAATGGTGTAGGGAAGTGTGCAAGTGTAGTCTTGTCATGCATGTGAAATATAATTTTAGTTAGAGTGTAATGTTGTCATGCATCCAGAGTATAGTATAGTCTTAAAAGTGTAGTTTCGATAGTGTAGTCTTGCTAGGGTAATAGTGTAGGCATGTAAATACTACCCCTATTAATGCATGCTGAAACATGATGACAATGGTGCAGAGAAACGTGCAAGTGTAGTCTTGTTTTACAAGATTCTTGGTCATTTTTATGCAGAGAATCTTGCAGTCATTGATTGATAGAGTGCAAGTGTAGTCTTGTGTTAAGTTTTGTAAATAACTATTGAATATATGATCACATATTTATCTATTCATTTAATTTCGTAACTTTTTTACAACTAAAAATCATTTTGTAATTTATGCTGTGTTGAGTTTTCTAAATAACATTTTTTCAAAACAATATGGCATGGACATATTTTAGTAAGAAAGCATGTAAAATAATATCCTGCGAGACTAATAGTGTAGGCATGTGTAAAATAATATCCTGCAAGATTAATAGTGTGGGCATGCAGAGTATAGTCTTGTCATGCATAGAATCTTGTACGCATGCAAAGTGTAGTCTTGTCGTGCAGAGAATCTTTTAGTAAGAAAACGTGTAAAATAATATCCTGCAAGACTAATAGGTGACCATTACTGAAATAATAAAATCAGGACAAGACATGTGATGAGATAAAACAATTGTATGGAATACGAAGTACAATGATAATTAATAATAAAAAAAACACTAGTACCCAACTATATGTCTATTAATACAATAGAGATAGTTATTTTATTAGCATATCATTTAGTAACATATCCTTCCAAACACAAAAATTTGTAAAACAGTCCTTTCAAACACAAGTTTAGTAACATATTTATTATGGCTCAAACACCACAATACATGATCAGTGCATATTTAAGCAGTGAGGTTTTTGAATGTAACTTAACCAGTTTCAAATTTCAAAATATGGACGTTACTAGGTTTTTGATTGACAGAAGATCAAATTTTTTACATTTGAAAGCGAGATTAGAAAAGAAATTACATTATGGTCCAGTTGGACAAATAATCTACAAGAATCCTGTGTTTTTTGGTGGACACGAGCAATGCAAATTTTTTCAGTTAAAGATTTGAGACGATGAAGATGTGCATAACATGTTTCTCAGTCATGAGTGTTCTGGTTTCTCAGATATTGAGCTATAATCACGTTACAACAACAACAACTGTCTCAACAACTTGATTCTTCTCAAGTTTTTTACGAATCTAATGATGAACAAGCTGAAGTCGACGCCATTGACGAAGAAGAAGAAGAAGCTCAAGTCATTATTGATGACATGGTAAACAACGAGGAAGACGTAGTACCAGCCATTCATATTTATTGCCCACCTCAACACATGACAAGTCTCAACTTAGGTGACGATGAACCCTTAACAGATAGTTTTTACAATCCATACTTGCCAACCGAAGGAGTATTAAAAGAGGGAGACATTTTTCGTACAAAAGAAAATTGTGTCAGAGCAATAAAACAATATCACATGGACTTACCAACAGATTATAGAATTGATCGAACAAATCTGACTCTGTATAAGATCTATTATTGTAACGAGGTGTGCCCATTTTGATTAACAATGTATTTCTGGAAGAGAAGTGATTCATGGAAGATAGGGCCAATGGGTCAAAAGCACACTTGTATAATCACGAATCCAATGCAGGACCATCGTAATCTTAACTCTCAATTGATTTGTAATGAAATTCTTTCGGTCATTAGCAACAACCCTCTTTGAAGGTGAGTACCATAATTTTGCATATGGTTCAAAGATACAATTACACTCCTTTGTACAGGAAAGCATGGGTAGCTAGGACTAAGGAGGTTGAAACGGTGTTCGGAAATTGGAAGGAGTCTTACAAAGAACTTCCAAAATACTCAGTTGCACTTAAACAATATTCTTCATGGACTGTTGCCATCTTGGAGACATTGACGGCATGACGTATACACCAGACGAGACTTGTTTTAGTGGAATTGGCATTTTCCACAGACTCTTCTGGGCATTTGAACCATGTATAAAAGGCTTTGCTTACTATAATCCTTTATTCAAGTTGATGGCACATGGTTCTATGAGAAATATAATGGTGTGTTACTCATGGCTGTGGCACAGGATGGGAACAACAACATTTTTTGCAATAGCCTTCGCTCTAGTTGAAGGGGAGATTGTTGTGGGTTAGAGTTTTTTCCTAAAAAATCTCTGCTTATACGTTTCTCCCCAACCTAACTTATGTTTGATCTCTGATAGACACCCATCAATCGAGATTGCATAGAAGAATCTTGATAACAGTTGGCAGGATGCTCCCTCAAACCATGTGTATTATATAAGACACGTCGCCCAAAATTTCATGCAGGAAATCAAAGACGAAACGCTCAGGAAGAAGGTTGTGAACGCAGGGTATGCACTAACAGAGCCTACATTCAAACACTATCGTGACGAGATCAGACTAACAAATGCAAATGCATTAAGATGGATTGATAATATTCATAAAGAGAAATGGACAAGGGCATACGACAATGGGGTGCGATGGGGCCACATGACAACTAACCTCGTTGAACCAATGAATTTTGTTTTCAAGGGAATCCGAAACCTGCCGATAACTGCTTTAGTAAAGGCAACATATTTTAGGCTTGGGGCACTCTTTGATAACAGACGTACAAAGTGGGGTTCAGTATTACAATCTGGGAAGCTATACAATAATAGTTCAATGAAATTCATGAAAGACGAAGCTGTCAAAGCCAAAACACATGTGGTCACAATCTTTGACCGTAATAAAGGTTGGTTCAGTGTTGCTGAGTCAATTGATCATAATGAAGGAAGGCCTAGAGGATGTTACCGAGTGGAACTAGATAGGAGTTGATGTGACTGTGGAAAGTTTTAGGCATTTCATATGCCTTGCTCCCATGTTATAGCAGCATGTTCGAAGGCTCACTAGGACCCAACCAACTATCTTTCTGTTGTTCTCTAAGTCATAAGTCTATGCAATGTCTACGACACTAGCTTTCAGGTGGTGGTAAAGGAGGACTATCAGCCTTCATACGAAGGCAAAATTGTTAGGCATAATGATTTGACGTGAAGAAAGAAAAAAGGTCGCCCTAATAGCACGCGTATTTGAACGAAGATGGATACAACAAACAAAATAGTTAGATTATGTAGTTCGTGTTGGCAACCAGGACACAATCATATAAAATGTCCCAATGTAGGGCCAAGCACAGGATCATAGTTTCTAATGTAACCGTGTCTCTTTAAATCAACAATAAATTTTATTCCATTGATAGCATACCTAAGCGATTACAATTAACAACAACATAACTTAAACAAATATAACTTAATACCAAAATAACAATCCGAAAATAACAACAACATAACTTAATATCAAAATAACAATCCGAAAATAACAACAACAAACCCATATAAAACCACTCAATGCATTAACTTGTCTAAGATATTACAACCATCGTGATAATTTTCTTTGGTGTTAACATCATCATAAGTACACCAGTATCATTTTCCATTTTTCTCCAATCGCGAGTAACTCCATTTCTCCCTGACTCCTCAAGTAACCTCTCAATTTTTCTGATCTTTTCACCTACAACAATATCTCCTTCTAGCCAGCGGTTTAGTTCCCTATGCAAATGCTCCAAAGTCTGCATGTTCTACAGTAGGACCTTCATCAGAGGCTTTGTTGCCGAAAAATAAACTAGGACATTTCTTTTCATCAGAGGAAATGTTGGAAGCGATTCCTATGATGATGATGACAATGAAGATGAACGTTGATTTAGAAATGCATACATTCTGGACTGATTTGAAAATTATGAAAAGTTGAGGCTAATGGCGATAATTATTGTGAAATAACAGATAAATGTGCAGTTTTATTTATAGAAAAATGAAATAGTATGATCCCCATATGATATGGCGTAACTACCCTTAAAAACACATGTTAAAAAACACAAAACAAATTATTTTTAAAAAAGGGATTGTACTGAGGCGCCATACCATATGACGCCTCCTCTGAAATTAGGGTTAGCACATTAAGGGTGGCGCCATACCATATGGCGATTTGGTTTTAGGGCATAAGGGAGGCGCCATATGAGATGACGACTTGATTTATGCATTCCCCCATTAGCCATTTCATATGGCGCCTCAATGTTGAATTACAGTCACTTTGGGAATTTTTTTGAATTCCATGTTAAAATGGTATTTTTTTGAAAAAAATAGTTATTGTAAAAAAAAATTCTTAGAGTGTAGTATGCTAAATTTGATAACTCCTCTGAGAAGCTATTTTAGATTTGGTCGAAAAATAAGAATAATTTTATTTGGAGATGGAAAGATAGAATTTTTTAGTTGTTATGGAATTAGAGTGAATTATTAAGACAAAATGCAACATATGTTTTTCAACAAACCTCAGTTGAGGACGCATAATAAGCAACTTGTCCACTCGAAGCTCTGCAAAACTAGAATTAAACCTTCAAATCTCCTCCATTGTCCGACTATGGGGAGTCCGAAGTATCTTCCAGAACGGCACGGGTGGGTGAATTCTAAACTTCCACATGTGGTAAAGTAGGTGCACCTCGGGCCCCCGCGTCGGTAATAATGGCTAAAGAGAGAATGACTCAGACACTCCTCTTCATTTGCAGCATTATTTTTTTACATTTCATCTTATACAGAGGAAAAGAATAGAAAGGTTAAATGAGGTATCATAGAGCAGTATTCAAAGAAAATGATATTCTCCAATCCATTTATCAAAAATATATTTCCTAGTCTTTTCGAGCCGACTTCCACTAACACTCGAGTCTCTATGAGTCCCTTTAATTTGGTCTTCGACGTTGGGTTAGAAGGGGTAACACCCCTGGCAAAACCAATGGCCTCATAAAATTTCTCTAGTTGTCTATTCAGGAAGATGTCCTCTCGAGTCAAATCGTCAATCTTGTAAACATATAATCCAAACTCTTCCAAGAAGTGGCTCTGATGACATAACTTAGCAAATATGTATGAGCATTGGTAGGGATATCACTGATTGATAGGGAAAATTTTAGCATGAGCCTTTTCGTTTAGAGAGATGTGTAAGAAGAATCGATACTTGAATTGCTTCACGCTATCCGAGTAGACCTCAAACATCATGGCGCACTGACGAAGAGATATTAAGTTCTGAACATTCGCCGAAGCAATCGTACAACGCTGAATCTAGAAGAAATAGAAAAAGAACACCATGATTGACACACTCTTCTTATATTTGAACAAATATTGAAATACTTTAATGTATGTCCAACTCACCATATGCAGTTGCAAAGGGGTGATCAACAAATGATTGAAAATTCTAATCTTGAAAATATTAAAGGGGAGACAAAGGCTTATCAAAGAGAAGCACTCATGAAAAGGGATAAGACACTCATCATACTTGTTACACACCTTATTATCCTTTTCAGGGATAAGTACTGCCTAGTCAAACTGGGTCCCCGCCTTGGTAAATGCTCGATCTAATCCACTACCAGAGGCGAAAATAGAGGTTGTGCCCAACGTCTCCGAACCCGTCCACACTGAAGAAGCATCCCAATTTCCCTTGCGACGCATGGTAGATGGAACACTCATTCTAAGGAGCACTGTTGACACAAAAAGGGAAAGTATGAAGAATTAGTACTTTAATCGAACACACCAATAACAAGAGTTCGAGCGACAGAGATATCAAAAACTCGTCCACCAAGAGACTCTAAAAAAAGACGAAAGTTAGAGAAAAACACTAGTTTTGTCTCAAAAAGAATCTATTGGTTGTTTGTGCGTACCAAGTGCCAACATGTGAAGATCACATATTAGCTTGGCCAAGAAATTAGAAAAGAAGAGTTCGTGAGAAAAAATGAAATTTAAAAGACAGAAAAAAATTTCTTATTAGTCGCAAAAGGCAGAAGAGAAAGAGAGGAGAGAGAGAGAGAGAGAGATGATACTACAAAAATCTTTTATATGTGTGTCAACCACAAGAGACCGCATGATCTGTCATGCACCACCAACGATCAAGATTTCATGAAAGATTGTGCAAAATACTCAAGTATCCCGAGGGAGAGGAAACATTATGATCAATTAGCATAGGGACACACGAAAACTTTTCCTTGTGAAATGTTACATATCACAAGAAAGATATTTCATGCGCTTGTTCCTAGTGATAATATCGTCCTATTAGAACTCTTAGTCTCCTTAAGCCAAACAGTCGGTCTAGAGCGTGTATGACAAACCCTCCTTCTGCAGAACAGAGACAAATGCATATGAGCAACTGTTATAGGTCGTCAACAAATTTCAAGACAAAAGACCCATGACTAAAGTAAGGAAGCACTCGCGAGAACACGTGTTCATTCATCTTCACCTAAAGCAGTCAATTCTACCTCTAAAGCAATATCAACCGTTCAAATCAATCAGACGGCTGATCACGATCCACGTGCACTCCACACTTTGAGTTAAAATCATTTCCACTATATAAGAGTGAACTCGCATCGTTCTTAATTATTCAAATCCATTCCCGCTCTCATATCTTTTTTCATTATTTCACTAACTCACGTTGAAATGCTAATTCTATAAGTCGACTCTCTCTCGACCACACAGAAAACTCTAGTAAGTACTACTTCACCGAACAATTTAAGTTTTGTCATATTTAAAATAAATTGTTTAATATTGTTCAAACAGTTTTAATGTGACCAAGTTAAGTGGTACACAATTCAGATATAATAAGTTCATATGAGAATGAACTACAACAAACAATGCTGCCAAACAATTCCTTGCACGTTCATATGCATTTCCCCACAACTTGCACATAATAGAAAAGAAAGTGTTATGTAATGTTATTTTGTGTTGTCAACTTGTCAAGTTTAAACAAAATGGACATATCCGTCTATTATCCCTAATTATATACGAGTTAATCAAATTTTTTCAAGTTTATTGAAGTTTAAGAAGGTCATGTCGTTGAGACCTTAGATTTAGTAAACATTTAATGGAAAAATATATATATCATTTACTCATGTCATTTGTTTAAAGAATAAGAGATTAAAGAGCATTTAACTTGCCCTCACTTGAAACTAACATTGCCAAAATTTCATGATTCTAAAACAGTCCTTGCAAAAAATTTGAAATAAATTTTTGTATAAAATTTTTAGTAGGCATATCAGAATTTCTGGTACACACTAAATTTTTAATAATGTATTTATAATTTTTGATATATTAAAATTTCTGAAATTTATGTGAATTTATAAATATTATCAGAAATTTTAAATGTTTTGTTTTCGGTAGTTCATATTTAATAATAACTTTTTTTAATATTGTTGAAATTTTCAAAATATTTGATAGGTTAAAAAATTTTGAAAATTAATTTTTTTTTTGAAAATTCCAGTATTCTTCAAAGTTTTTACAAAAATATTTATTTTACGGAAAATTTCAAAATTTTTAATTAAAAAAATAGAAAATTTCAAAATTTCGGACACATACAATATTTTCAATAAAAACAGATAAATTTAAAAAAAAATTGGATTTTAAAAAAAAATATAATAATAAAAGAATACTTTAAATAAAAAAATGTCAAGGTGACAAATTAAATGCTCAAGACTAAAAATATCTATTGCCACAAAACCACCTTCTAAAGATATAGCACATAGGTGGATCTAAGAAATAAAAAATAGTAAGGCTAAATTAGTAAGACCTGGTCTTTGGTTTTTCATTTTTAAATATACAATTAATCAAGCAAGTTTTTTTAATCACTTTATCATTCTACTTTATTTTAAATATTTTTTGGTTTAGTATCTCAAATCATGTGAAATTCGTACATATCAATTCCAATGACAACTTATAGTCACCTTCACAATACAAGAGACTCAAAGGAAATAATATTAGAAAGAAGTTATAATTCAAATCCAATCAAGCGTTAGTCGTCTTAATAATACAAGAGATTAAGAGATTCAATGGAGACAATTCTAACGTAGAGTACACCTTAATTGATACAAGGGGCATGTATATTCATTTAAGAAAGAGTTGATTGGATAAATCAATAATGATTAGATGATTAGTCTTCTAGAAAACTACATATTGATAAATCTATAAGAAGTTTGTATTTTCAATAAGATCAATTTGAGGTTGAGGTATCATCAGATTTGAGTGAAGGATGAAGATATCCCGAATATTGCATTCAGGACACGATACAGGCACTATGAGTACTCAGTGATTTCGTTCGGCGTGTCTAATCTCCTTGATGTAGTTATGGAGTATATGAATTGGATCTTTCATCCCTATTTAGATCAATTTGCAGTGGTGTTTATTTATGATAATTTGATATATTCTAAACCAAATGAGAACCATGCTGAACATCTTCGTATTGTATTCTAGGTTTTGAAAGAAAAGGAACTGTGTGCCAAGTTATCAAAATGGGAGTTTTGGTTGCGAGAAGTGAGTTTTCTCGATCATGTGGTTTCTAGCAGTGGTATAACGGTTGTTTCTTCTAAGATAGATGCAGTGCTACAGTGGGAGGCTCCGAAATCTATTACCGAGATCATAAGTTTTTTAGGGTTGGCTGATTACTACTGAAGATTTACCGAAGGCTTTTCTAAGTTAGTTTTACCTTTAACTCTGTTGACTCGAAAGGGTCAAGCCTCTGTGTGGGAAATGTAGTTTGAAGAGAATTTTCGGGAACTGGAAAAGAAGTTGACAACAATGTCAATGTTGATATTATCATATCCAAGGGAACCTTTTGTGGTATACTGTGATACATCTAATATGAGCTTAGGCAGTGTACTTATGCATATTGAGTAAGTGGTAGCTTATGTTTCGCGACAATTGAAGATTTATGAGAGGAACTACCCTACTCATTGTCATACCCCAATTTTGTCCAGATATTTTACTATTATATGAGTTTTAGTCGTATTTTATTTTGAATAAATAATATAGCCTATTTAGAAGTGAGGTGAGAATTCAATGGGCTTATAGGCGTGGTTGTCAAACTCTTATTAGTATATTAGTTTTTTTATTACATTTTATTTTAAATAAAAATAATAGTCCATTTGGTGAAAAATTGTGTGAAAGGAAAAGTAGACATGAAGTCCTAAGTTCAAATTCTACTCGAAACTTTTATGTAATTTTTTAATTTTTTTCTCACCTTTTCTCATTTTATTTCATTTATTATTATTGTATTGTTATTATTAATACTAGCGTCCAGTGCCCGTCTGTCAGTTTTTTTAATGCCCATAAAAATATAAGCGATATTTTTTGTTAAAATAAATTTTAAAAAAATACGATATGTGGAAGTTAATAATAAGAAGTTATGTGGAGGTTAATAATAAGAAATTATGTGAAAGTTAATAATAAGAAGTTATTAAGTAAATTAGACAGTAAAATCTATAACTATATATAAAGGGGATACAACTTTTTGGTGTGGCCTATTTTTGTTCCACAATTACCCTTCATTAATGCTTAATTTCATATTTTTATTCCATATTTACCCTTTACCTTAATGCTTAATTTCTCACATGATTTATTTAATAATAATACTAAATAATAACTGTAAAAAATAACTTCCCACTATTTCCAATAGTCCTTCCTATTATTAAGGTTCATACTAACTCCTCTATGCAAAGTGAGTCTCTCTCCAAGCCATTTACAAACTATATCTCTCAATTTGTCAAGCTATTTGCAAATTAATCGTATCCCTCTCTCCCTTTCTTTGTCAAACCGTGCATACCTCCATTATTGGAGCGCAAATAATTGATCTATTACTTCATCTATAATTTATCAAGAGAATTCAATCTTCACTGGTACCTTTGTTTGAAATACAATGGAATGAATGTATAAAGTAGTGTAGATCAAGACTCTCAACAAACTCATTCTGATATTATTTTTGTCAGGTATTTTTTTAAATATAATTGAATGAATTTATTAAAAATTGATCACATCTCCTCCTATTTACATTTCTATTGGTTTATATTTTTTTATGGACATCGTTTCTGGATATTAATGGAAACTAACAGTTACACTTGCGTGCATTTTTTGTTTTGTTTTTAATTGATACATGGAATTTTTTTTTGTACTTGATAATTACTGTAACTATGAAATAGTTGCTAAGAAATTGTTGTAACAATTGGAATATTGCATAACTTTTGACGCGCACTTCCAGTATAAATTGGAAATTATATGATACAGGGATGTTTTGTAGATTATACTAAGAAATTGTTTGGAAGTTTTCAATGGGTATTTGATATATTTGGTGTAATTATTGACGAAATATGACACTACACGTAATTATTACTCCATTACATTGGAAGTCTCTATTAAAATACAAAATTCATAAACTGCCATAAAATGTTTCCGACACAATATTCATAACCACGTGTATTGTTCATTGTAGTATCAGACTATCATCATCATACACTTAAAAGTTTGAAGTAGTATTATATGCTTTGTGGTTTGTGTCAATTATCATGATTTTAGGTATACCTATATATCAGGACTACCGTAATAGAAAGCAGATGGAAGTACTTAGATATACTAAATTAGATAATTTATAAAATATACTAATATTTAAGCTTGAAGTATATAGTTCAGTATATTTACTCTTGGAAAAATATTCCCTAATTATTTATAAATAAATAGCCTTAATTATATATCTCAGAAACTATATATCATATGCTTTGTGATTTAGCCTTAGGTATAATTCTCATTTAGCCTTACTATAATTTTTGTAAGTTTAGTGTAATTGGTTGTTACTGTTTTTCAACCTCATTAGTCTAATAATTTTAATTTTAAATAAATTACATGCGGTTTTTTTCCAGATATACATGAGGCAATAAGAGTAGAACGTCACAACGCCCATAACTGTTAGGCATAACATCCCAATTCCTCATCCTAATCCTCTCAACGCATATGGAAGACAGAAGATAAAAAAATATCGGTTGTATCATATATAAAATTCAATAACGTGGCTTTTGTTTAAGACATGCATGGAAGTTGTTAGGAATGGAAGCTATAATAAAATTACAAATTTTATTATGCATGTTTATCAAAAGAATCATTTATGAATTTTTTATCGAATTTTGTAACACTATCTCTCTTATGTCCTCTTTTTTATAAATCTTCTTAACTTCTAGGCCTTATTCATTTCTTTTATTCAAAAGTTAAAATCAAGGCATGCAATGAAACAATTTGTCACTCACATGTTATTTCCTATTTTACATATTTGAAAGGACTCTAGATGAGGAAACATAAACCACAAATCAAGACATGGTAATCGAATTTAAAAATACAATTGCAATTATGAAAGAAAGTATAAAGTTACAATAACATATAAAGAGAGGGGGAGAAGAATCAAAGATGCGTTAAAAATAAGAGAGGAGTAATTTTGCAAAAAGGATAGAGATGTTATTGGGACAAATACAAATGTAGATTTACAAAAAAAAAATAATATATTTTTGTAAAATGGAGAAGAGAGGTTATAGATATCAATTCAAATATGATTATGGAATTAAAAATTATAAATCAATTATTTATAAATGAAAGTTAAAAGCAATAAATGAATGAAAATAATACATTTCAAAATTTATATCTCCTTCACATATATATATATATATATATATATATATATATATATATATATATATATATATATATATATATATATATATATATATATATATATATATATATATATATATATATATATATATATATATATATATATATATATATATATATATATATATATATATATATATATATATATATATATATATATATATATATATATATATATATATATATATATATATATATATATATATATATATATATATATATATATATATATATATATATATATATATATCATCTTTATTTTGCAAAAATCATACAAAAATATGTTAGTAAATTGGTTCCCTATGTGTGATAACTGACCTTGATATTTTTCTAGAAAATTAAGTCTTTCCTAAAATATGGAATGATATCTTTATAGAAGTCTATATATACACACTAAAAAAATTGTTTAATTAAATAAGTAATATTATTATTTTGCCATCTCCAAAGGATAATGTCTATGTGTATATTAACTTATATGATATACTGATGTATTTGAATACATTGAACAAAATTTTACATGAATATTTTAATTCATCTTTGAAATTGTTACAATCAACTTCATTTTTTTAGATAACTTCATTCTTGCTAGCCCTTTGAACATAATAAAGATAGGAGTATAAAAAAAAGTAAGATAAATAATACAAACTAATTTTGATGGTGAGTATAATAGAATATTGATGGTGATACACAACTCCTATTAGCGATGGTTGGTAGTTGTCATCTAATGGAACACAGGCTATCGTGAACTCATTTACACTGCTCAAGAATATATTTTAAACTCCCATATAGATAATATCTTTTTAGAAATATTTAATATAGATGCACTAACATTATGAGTTAACTAAAATACAAAATAATTTGGAGTAACATAGAAATATTACTATGAACCTACAAGGAGCAATTGGAACACAGTGAAATCTATTAAACTCCCTTTACTATAACACTATTTTTTCTCATTATTTTTTTAATTAATATATCTTTTATCTATAACTTAAATTAACTCAGTTTTTCATATAATTTTTTTTTGTAGTAGTAGTTTTTCATATAATTAAGTTACACTAATTTCATTTCTTACCCCATTTTATATTTTAATGTTTAGTTAATATGCAATCTTTTCATCTATTTGTCAAACATAATTTATGTTTTTTTTTATTGATTGTACATTTTTTCTTCGTCTTTTTTATATTTTAGTTTTGATTTATATTTTTAACATATGTTTTACAAATAATACTTTTTGGTGTAAACTTCTTTTTTCCAAAAACAAATATATTTATTTTAAATCCCGTCCATATTTACCAATATTTTTCAACATAATTAGTGAAATTATGTTGCTTATAAATTGCAAATGTGTTTGGCAGTTACATTAAGAAAATGGAAAACAATACCCGTCAGATATCAAGTCAACAACAAATGGCAAGAAGGGCCGAAAATGAAAGGAAGAGGAGACAAAATATGAACCTCGAACAAAGAGAAAATTATTTATCGATACGACGTGACAATTATAGGCGGCGAAAAGAGCAAGATAAACAAGCTCAAACATCTTGCATTATGAACAGTCGGAGGAGAGTTCCATTTCAAAATTTTACAAATATGAGATCTCCAATATCACACTTTCAAGGAACTCATGACAATGAAGTCGGCCCAAGTAGAATTACACATGTTAATGATGTTGCACTTGGTTGGTGAGGATCAATATAGACATTATAATCGTACTTTGTATAATATTGCTTATTTGTCATCTCTCATTTTATGTATTTAAACCCGCGAATCATAATTTCACATCACCTAACCAACGTATCAACAATAGTCACTTTGCTACAGGTATACAAGATATTGTTTTACATATGCGAGCAGTAATTTCAACACATATATATATATATATATATATATATATATATATATATATATATATATATATATATATATATATATATATAAGATATAAATATGTTAATTATTATTTTTGTATCAGGCGATATGGATGTTGGTGAAGCTTTGGAGGATGCAGTAATATCAGATGTTAACATGGAAGTCATAAATGATGGTGCATCATGTCGTCCTCAAGGTATGTTCATAAACATTTTTGTGCCAAATAATGTAGCTTATTTTCTTATTGAATTTCATAGTTATGGTGGTCTCGGGTTGGTGCTACAAGGTGTTGTGGAGGATTAATTCGGTATGTTTAAAATAATAGTAGCATTAATATATAGTTAATTCACTAAAGTATTTTTAGTATATATACATTTATCATCCTGATCTTAAGACTGTTTGAGAATATCTAAAAACAAATACATTAATTAATCTTAAATATGATAAAAACTTCATACAAAATATACACATGTTTATTTTTCTATGCTGTGCGCATTAAAAAAAGCGGACAGACGGGCACGGGAGTGCCCGTCTGAACGCTAGTAAGGATAAAAATAGTATAAAAAAAATAGGCTACGTCAAAATAAAGTATTCCCTTTATATATTGTATAGATATAGATTACTACTACTATTACTATTACTATTACTATTACTATTACTATTTCTATTTCTATTTCTACTATTACTATTACTACTATTACTATTACTATTACTATTACTACTATTAAATTTACTATTATTATTACTATTACTATTATTCAAGCACGAATCCACTCCTTGTTAATTGGGGTACATGCCCCCACTATGTTTTTTAATAGGAAGTTATTAATAAGAATTTATGTGAAAATTAATAATAAGAAGTTATGTGAAAGTTAATAATAGGAAGTTATTAAGAGTTTTTATTCCCCTATTCCATTTTTCATCTCTTAGTACCTAAGTTTTTTAATGGCCACAAAAAATGAACAAATGCTAATAATAAATATGCACACGCGCACACAGACACACGCCTAGAATAAGAACAGAAGAGAAGAGTAAATAAATATAACCTTGGCCTTGGGAGCTAAACCATCCATAAGAGCGGCGATCGCGTTACCGGCATTGTTTTCTTCGATGAAACTGATAGTTAAGTTGATGACCAAGAGAACAACGATTCCAACAAAATCTTGCCAATCTGGAGGCTTTCCACCTCCACTAGCCAAAGCAATGGCCATGATAGCAGCAGCTTCCATAACCCATGACAAAGGGTTCCACATAAATCCCAGAAACTTCAAAAGCTTGTCATCTTCCACCTCTTCCAGCTTGTTTGGTCCAAAGACTTCAAGCCTGTTGGATTCTTCCTCTGATGAAAGACCTTTTCTCAAGCATTTCAGCTGCTCAAACACTTCTTCGATCGGAATCCGTTCCTACATTCACAACATGTCACGTCAGTTTTTCCATGCATGGATCATATATATTTCTCTTATCATAATCACACAAATTTATACTAAATTTTGAACTAAATTTATATTAATTCCATCGTCACAAATAAGATCTTTAGTCACAAATAGGATCTTTAGGTATATTTTATGTGCTGAGTTCAATCTAAGAAATAATTATCTAGGGTTTCAAATACGATTATAATCATGTTTAAAGCATCATTTATGATTAAACAATCATAATTGCAATTTTCATAAATGGGAATGAATCTATAAAAAATCATGCAACTAATAATATATATGAACAAAATTAAATATATGATCTTATACTATAATAAACAACCTAATCAAATTGAGATAAATTGAAGAAAATATTCGATCTTATACTCTAATAAACAACTTGATTAGGTTGTGATAGATAGAAAGAAAACATCAAACATAATCATACCAAATTAATATTTTCGTTTCTTATTTCTTCGAGGTTGATGCTGCTCAGAGCAAGAGAGCGATGATGCCAAGAACAATGAACACAAAATAACATGTAAATTATTATAAAATGATTTGATTTGAAGAGATTTAAGAGTAAAGAGTCCTGGAATGAGCGAAAAGTTCAAAGTGAAATGTATAAATGAAATTAAAAAAGAGAGAAGGAGAAGGTGTTAAAAGATTGAGCCTTGAACTTAGGCTTTTTTGTTAGGGCATATGTGATTAGGAGTGAAGTGGTCAAATATTTTGAGAGCCTATTTTAAGGTTGTGGGCTCCACTTGATGTCATTTTTTCATTTCTTTCATAAATGTTATTAATTTTTTTTCTTTTAAAAAAGTTTTTATTCTATTTTATATTACAAATGGCATAATTTTTATATAAAATAAAGGTATCAAGATGAAAATAAATAAATAAATAATATCAAACCATATCTATCCATTGTGATATTTCTACTAAGTACATTGAATTATGTAGTCAAAATTTTGAACATTTTTAATACACTTATCATGTCATTATTTATCTATAACAATATATAAAGGCAATAAATATTTTTGGTGTAACTTTTTTATTTCCAATTTTGTCTCTAATAAATTGATTTTATTACACTCTTTTATTAGTTAGCTATTATTCTTCATCTTTCATAACTTCATAACTTCTAAACCAATCCATCTTCTCTCTCCATTTTATATTCTTCCCATTAGATATATTGAGAGAGAGAAAAAAATATTGGAGAATCAAATTAAAGATATGGAAGAAAGAATACAAAGATGAAAATGAAAGAGAAAGATAATAATGGTAACTGTTATCTTTTATGTAATATTTCTCTAAATTAACTTTAATTTTTCTGTTATGTTTTTTTAGCAACTCTTATTTTTTTTTTTGTGTTCTTATTATTTTTAATGTGTAATTATTTCTTAATGATAAATTCATATTTTTGGTGTAGTTTCTTTGAGTATCAACAACATAATGCCGTTTTTTTTATTCACGTTATCATTCCTTTTGTTTTAAGTATTCTACCATTACCTTTCTTTATCACATACTACCTGCATTTTTATCTTTAATATTTTCATTTTTTCAATTTTTCTTCTTCAAAATTTAAAGATTCTTAAATATTTGAGAATACCTAATAACTTTAATTTTCTTACACATACTTTCTACATTACTATTTTTATATATTTAATAATGATTCTTAAATTTCTTTTTAGTTTTTAATGGATAAATCAAGCAAGATAGAAGAATGTGCAAGACAATGGCAAGAACACATAGGCATAATCTTTCAAAATATAACAGATATAAATCATTCACTTATAATTATTTCTATAGGTTTGATTAGTTATTAAAAGTTATTCATTTTAATTATATTACTTTGTAGTTTTTTGTATTTTTGAACCAACTCTATGTAAAATTATTATTAAAGTTGTTAATTATTATATAAATTCTATTTATTATATCATAATTCTAATAAATTTATTAATATCTGCGAACAATCCACCGAAATAGATACGTAATACTGAAAAATGTTTTATGTATTTGGTTTTGCAATGTTGATTGATTATCTCTCTTCTTTTCTCTCTTAAACTCTTCGTTTAAAACTAAAGAAAAAACTCATCTCTCTCATTTTTATTTTTATTTTTTTTTAATATTTATGTTATGTTTTTAAAGAAAATTGAAGAAACTATTAATTTCAAAAGAGGCAGAATGCTACATATATGCGGCAAAACTTGAAGGGACTTCAAATGATATTTTTTACATAAATATATATTTTCCATGCAACAATTGAAATGAGTGTACAGAAGATACTTCTATGTAATTGTACATATATTCTAATTTATTCACATTTCTTAAATTTTGTTTATTATATATTTTTCTCTTTATACGTTGTCTATTTTACTTAGTTTTTGAAGAATAATTTATGTGTTTTTTTTTTGTCTAACAAGAACATGAAACTTTTAATCTCTCAAAATTTTGTTTATTTCACTTTATGTGAGATTAATTTATTTGTGGGTTTTATTTGTATTTATCTCCCTAACTTTTATTTATGATTTCTTTTTATTCTCATAAAAAAATTTCTTTTTATAATATTTATTATGGTTTCTCTAAACTCTACTTAATATATTCTATAACTATTATTTATTCTATAACTATTATATATTCTATAACTATAGATAAAGATAAAGAAGATAGATGATTTTGGACAGACCTATTTCATTCCCATTTTATCCTTTAAGTTATACGCAATTTATTTAATTTTTAAAAATAAAGTGCTAACAAAATGATACGATTTTTTTATAAGATGAGCATAACTATCAAAGTTGGTTTTTTTAATGGAAAAAAAACCAATTTTGATAGTTATGTATCTCTTACAAAAATGATGGAAGTGCAAAACACACTTATAAATGAATAGAAAATGGAAATTCATTCATTCAGTGGCAACATAAAAAAAAACATCATCATAATCCACTATTTATGGTTTGTGAAAGATAAATAGAGAAAAAAAATTATTCATCTTCATCTCTTATTTGATCACCAGTCTCTAATTTCTTCTCTAATTCTTTATCATACTTCATTGTTAATTGATATGAAGTTTATTTTCCTTTACAATGTTATGATTATTTCTTTAAGAGATAATTTGCCTTTATTTTAGAATCTATTTTGTTGATTTTGCATTTGGTTGTTGCAACTAAATATCAAATTATATTGATTTGGTTAGAGAATATTATTAAAAACAATAAAACATTATTTTTAAGTGTCTTTCTTTTTAAACCTATTGGTCTTAAAGATAAGAAATATATGAATTGTTTATTTATGAATTGGTTCATCTGTATTTAATACAATACTAATAATATAATAGAAAACGAACAATAAATATTAAAGATTACACACACCTCCAAGATAATGGAGGGAAATGAAAATCAAATGTTAAAACATTTCTTAAAGTATTACTTCAATAAATGAAAGAGTTTTAGCAGATAATGGTGTTATAATCTAGATAATGGTGTTATAATCTAGACATGCGAATCAGACCAACAGGTCCAGAACTTCACAGGTGTACGAATGGTATTAAAACAGGGCACTACAGTTCAAACTGGAGAAGAGTTTTAGCAGCAGTAACGAAGGGGCCGTGGCTTGTTTCCTTTAGACAGGTTTTCGAAGCTTGAACAAGTGCTCTTCCTTTCACTACATACCATACTTTGTTTCAGAAACTTTTTGGCGATGTTGTTTGACAGGGAATAGGCAGCTGCGGTGCTTGATTCAAAGTTGTTGTTGGTATCATTGTGTCTTACACACAATTCTTGGATTAAGCTCAAGTCGCAATGTTGCCGGCGCGGTTGTTTGTTGAAGCCCCACGACGCATATTACACGACGAGTTCACTTTGATATAGCGGGACTAACCGGATAGGAGATTATATGATTGTAGAAAGTACTACTCATGTGTAGTTATTATTGTAGAAAGTATGTTGTCACAAACATCCTTCACATACTTTTTGATCTTCTTCTTGCAGGGATTCTGGTGGCTTTGGTGCTATTGCTCTCTATGTTTTGGTTGCTCTTGATTGGGAACTCAACCTTTTCTTCTACTAACTACTGTTTTGATTTGTGCAACTGACTTTTCTGGAGGACGAAGGTGGACGGTTCTCCGATACATTTACATCTCGTCTCCGGACGGAGTTGTGATAAAGTGAAGACTGTTGCATTGTGTTTGTTATGTCGGAGCTGTCATAGTTAGAGGTGTCATAACTTCCTTAATTTACAGCTCGGACCCCTTAACTTCTGTGCTTTCATGTCGTTGTGTATAATTCTGTGTTTGTGAATTCCTTCTTCAATGAACGCCGTCGTGTTCCGAAGGTCGATTAATTGCGTCTGCGTTTTGATTTGCAGGAAATGGCTATTCCTTGTCGTAGATATGGCGTGGGTTTCTTAAGAACGGTATGGTGCCGGTACTACGCAAACTGATGGCCATGTTTTGAAAAAAGTAGTTTCTTGATGGCTAACTTGGTTCTTGGCTTTGTTTTAACAGGGTGGTACAAGTTGCAGGGCAAGTGATGGTACCAAGGTTAGAAGCGACATTTAATAAGAGAGGGAGCTCCACAAGTCCTCAACCATGGCCGTGTGACGTCGATGATGGATTTCCTTGATGGTGGATGCCGAACTTAAGGGAGTTAGAAGTGGCACGACATGACTGTTATCTTGTTTTCCAAAGCTTGTATTCTCTTATGTAAATAACCTCCAATTTGCAACTTAGTTGTTGGTAGCATGTAATATTCACGTGTTTTTAAATGAATTCAAGATCTGAACAACCATAACAACTGTACCAGAATTCACTGCTTGGAAACACCTTTCTATTTAGTAATTGAAACAAAAGAAAAAGTCCCACTTTATGCTAAAGGAAACTTATCTAGTTGAAATCCAATGGTTATATCCTAAAAATGATTGGATTCGAACAAAATAATTCCACAAAACATCCTTGCACAAGTCCGACAAGAGTCCGCCATGACTTAAGTTTTGCGATATTCTATTTCGCGTGGTATGGGTATGTACTTTCAAAACATGCGGCACCTTTAGTAGTATGAATTATTTGTGAGCTTGAATAAGATTAAACCTCCAACATATTAATATAGACTTCCTTTTGAAAACCTCATAAGCTTGACTTTGATCTTTGAAGCTAAATCATATAAATTGCACTAATTTGGGCTTTAATCCAACCTGAACTTGGGATGATAGATTTCAAGGTGATAATTGGAATCACAATGACGCAACACTCACGAATCATCTCAGGCTATACTGTAGCTGTCAGCTGTTGATCCCATATAATCCAATTGAAACTGGAAATAGAAAGATCTTAGAATCCTTATATCAGCATGATTATATTTTAAAGCGCTTGACTGTGGGGATTAACGTTTGATATCGCTGCATCTGCACAACTGGTTAGCCATAATAAACACATACAAAAGAAAACATATGCCACACAAGAAATGCACAAGGAGGTGAAATCTTAAGGTCAAAAATTAGGGTGTGACAGTTCATTACCTTCTTTTCACTATTCACGAATTTTACTTCTTTTTCTTGAATTTCATGAAGAACTAAACTTCTCAGGTTGATCTGCTGTAATCAGGTTCAATTGCCTTGAGATTATTATAACTTTAAAATTCAACTACTACTCTTATCAATCCTGTTTTATGATTATCGTTTGCTTAATCCGAATTGTCATAGACTAGTTTTGTTGATTCGATTCATTTATGTCTCCTAAATTTAATTGCGTGTTATCGTTTGCTTAATTCATTAACTCACTTATTTCTTAACAGTTTGCTTAATTTGGCGAATAGGTAACATAACTCTTATAATGTCATTCTTGCTTGTTGATTGATATTGTGATCGAATAGGAAACATAACTCTTATAATGTCATTCTCGCTTGTTGATTGATATTGCTTAATTTGTTAACTCACTTATTTCTTAACAATTTGCTTAATTTGGCGAATAGGAAACATAACTCTTATAATGTCATTCTCGCTTGTTGATTGATATTGTGATTGAATATGAATATAATCCGCTTAGGGCAATGAAGTTATAAGAATCAATGATAGATAAGAATCGAAACAACAAATTAACTTATTTTCATAATCACTTATTTTAATCATTTTTTCTCCTTACTTTAGTAATCGAACTGAAACCTAAACAACCCCTTAATCGTCATTAGTCGGTTAATAATCATACAAGAGTTATTGCGATACGACATCAGAGTGTCGCTTCCCGTTACTACTTTTTAAAAACCCGTTTTTGACCCGTGTGCGACATCGGATCACCCACCTAAAATATTTTGCTTTTACAAACCTCATGCTTGAGGGGCTGTGTACATTTCGTCCCTTGGACCGAATTCAGACCCATACTCGATATAACCGCCCAATCCTCTTCGGGTTCATAAGGATATGACCAAGATAAGACAATTAACATGTCAAGTCGACAAGACCGACTTAAAACCAAAGTAGAAGGGATATTCAACTTGAGAAGTAATAAACAAGACCTTCAATGTGGATTTCTGACCATATGAACCGAAAGTAAACATGGGAACAAAGACTTTGATGACTATTGAATGATCATGACTTAATGCCTTTTTTGGTTCTGTATGCTTATCTTGAGTTTCATTTTGCCCCCTTAACTTAAAAAAGATCCATGTAAAGACTAACATAATACGTTTTGAAGAGTTAAATATTATATAAATATTTTTTAAATTAAATGAGCAAAATGAAACCTGAGATAAAGAATTAAAAGAATATTTATGAGTATAGAACTCAATGATAGCCATATAACAAATATCATAATAGAAAAAAATGACATACACTTCATATACAATTTTTAATCTTACGTGAAACTCTAACAATTTAGATGTAAAAAAAAATTAAATTATTATTTATTTATTTTTAGAGTTTAAAAATATTATATTGACAGTGTAAAAAATATTACATATATATTTAATTAAAATATTATACACTTGTCAAATTATAATAATATTTTAAAAATAATATTATATACTGTTAAATTATAATAATATTTTAAAAGTAAAAATATAATACGACGCAATACATATCACCCATTATTTGATAGTAATTTTTCTCTTATTTTTATTTTTTATACGAAGATTCAAATAATTTAGACCACAATTTCTTTTATTTTATCTCAAGTTTCCGATTTTCATAAAAAAGTAAAAAGTAACTATGAGCATTGAGCAACAAGAAACATTGAATCTCTTTCATATAACATCGAATAAAAATCATTCATAGAAGTACAAAATAGTCAAAAGAGTAAAAATCATCGCTAAATCAAAACCCTGCGAGCATTTTCCTTTCCACCAATTACATTCCTCAACCTAAACCTACCATTTCCGTATTACATTTTTTTATTTCTCTTTATTTTATTACAATTTTCAATTCTTCAATTCAATAATTATTTTTCCATCATCATCATCTTCGTCTTCATCAACGTAACAACAACGAAGCTACGAATAGGAGATGCTATTTTGTTGTTATTCTGAACAATAGTTGATCATTCAAATGGCCCATTCTTTCGGTCAAGCCGAGATTAATTGGGACAAGTATTTTCTCCTCCTCTATCCTTCATTTTTCAGTTTATTTTTTTAAATAAGATTTTTTAATTTCTATATGATTTTTGTTGTTGTGTTGTTTGATTATGTTGTTCATGTTTGGTGGATTTTAGCATAGAAATTATTCGGTCGAAAATTGATTAAATATATGCAGTCCCTTGATTTTAGGGTTTATGGGGGTAAACGGTTGATAGGGGAAAAAGTAAAAAAAAAAGCTTATGAATTTCTCAGTTAAATAGTAGATATCATGATAGGAATTTCTGAAAAGTTTTGTGATTGTTTTTGATTCTGCTGATTTGAAATGTCGAGTCAATTGTCCTAACGAGTGCGTTTTTCTATGGTTTGAAGTTGCCCTTATTCAATTTGTGTATGTTGTTTTAGCTTGTCCTTAAGGTTGTGAGTTTGGAGGGGAAGGGAGAGGAGGGCTTTGAAAAAAGGGAAGGATTGAGTGAAAAGAATTGAAGGATTTTTGGTTGGGAGAGTTTTGGAGGGTTTATTTTTATTCATAACATCAAAAACCCCCTAATTTGGGGAACTCAATTTGTATTGAAAGAGGTTTTGGAGGGTTTACATAAATTTTTCAAATATATTTTGTGTTGTTATAGTATCCTGAAAATTAAAAATATAGTAATGGTTAACACTCTTTTATCGTTCTATACAAAATCATTCTTTCAAAAAATGTCAAATATTTTCTATATATTTTCTATATATTTTCTAAAAATTCATTTTTGGAAGCCTTCCCCTCCCCCGTCTCCTCCAAACTCCCAAACAAAGCCTAAATGAAACTTATCTTAGGGATATTGTGACTAGAGGAGGAAAAATGATTCTAGATATGTAGTATTGGTTTTGACATGTTTCCTTGTTCTCGAGTAGAATTGATTCTAACTTGAGGCTATAATTTGGAGCTTTTTCTCCGACAATTGATTTTTAGCCGGGAATTTTTCGATCACCTCACTTTTACACGAGTATACTCAAACATAATCACTTTGTATTCAACTCACTTTACGACAAAATCAATATTTGTTTAGATTCACGTTAGAAAACCAAATCACTGTGGAAAACCACGTCCCAATGCAATAAAACTTGAAAATAATGAAACAACTATTTGGAGCTTTTGAGTTGATATGGTTTTTCAACTGGTCATCCAAACATCCAAACATCCAATCATACACGTTAATTCATTCAAAGTTAGTTTTTGTCACCACAGAACCAAATACACATTTTGAGTTCATGGTATTATGATTAATTTTTTATCTACAAGCTGTATTGTCCTAATTAAGTTCACTCAATTCTGCAGGCTAGATAAAACTAAGTTCTATGTGGTAGGAGCTGGACTCTTTACCGGTGTTACGGTAGCACTTTATCCGGTTTCAGTTGTGAAAACTAGGCTGCAGGTTGCAACTAAGGGGGCTGTAGAGAAAAATGCCTTTTCTGTTGCAAAAGGATTACTTAAAACAGATGGCATCCCTGGCCTATATAAAGGGTTTGGTACGGTTATCACTGGTGCAATACCGGCAAGAATCATATTCATGTCGGTTCTAGAGACCACAAAGGTGTATGCCTTTAAAATTGTGAAACCATTTGGACTATCGGAAACTACTCAAGCTGCCGTAGCAAATGGATTTGCAGGCATGACATCGTCACTTTTTGCTCAATCTGTGTTTGTACCAATTGATGTGGTACGAAAATCTAATTATGTTGATATGTATACTGTGGTACATTCAATGCTTCTGCTCTGGATGTTAACCTAGTTCTTCAGTTAGCTTATCAATCTATGATGTTTATTTTTCACTATTGCAAGTATTGGAATTAGCTTGCTGATGTTCTCAAATCCAATTAAGTGTTTATCTTATTGTACTCAATTTTTTTTTTATGAATTCAAAAGTGATAATTAAAAGTTTATTTTAAACACTATGCAACACTGCCAGTTTTTTTTGTTTTGTTTTACCGTCATTTGGTGGATGATGCTTTCATTTTATAAAGTTAGGACTCAGGATGTTGTAAACATACTGAAAATGTAATGGTTGGTTTTATAATGCTAAAATATCAGAAAATGAGAAAATTTTACCTGGAAGAAGGATGGAGAGTGAGGTTATGCAGGGGCGTGTTCTGTCTCTAGACACATGGCGCTTTCAATTGGAGTATGATGTAGAATTCTGCATACAGAAAAATTTTGCGTTGAATTGTGCTATAAATGCCTTATGTCTTTGTGATGATGTTCAATTGATGCTTCATTTGAAGTGTGTCAATTGACACATATGTCAGATTATTAGATCAATAGGAATTTATATTTATTTTTCCTGTTAATTTGCTCTCATTTATTTTCTTGTTGATAAAATTTCTTCTTTCTCAAAACATGGCTAATTCTAATATCTAATTCTCCTTGGATGGTATTCAGGTTAGCCAAAAGTTGATGGTGCAAGGATACTCGGGCCATGCCCAATATAGTGGGGGTCTGGATGTTGCCCGTAAGATTATAAGGTCTGATGGCATTAAGGGATTGTATCGAGGGTTTGGTCTTTCTGTTGTTACTTATGCACCTTCTAGCGCAGTTTGGTGGGCAAGTTATGGTTCAAGCCAACGCTTCATTTGGAGGTAACTTGTAAGACCTAGTAATGCTTGTATTTTATGTCTTAATATTGAGTATGTTGATTTTTTGCATTACCTTTTCAGTTGTTTTATTTCTATTAATTTTCAAATGATAGGGGGATACATTTTTTATTTGGGTTGACTTATTTGAATTTATCTACTGTCTGAAGCACTTGTGAGTAATATAGGAGAACTTACGGAAACAATTAACGACATGCCTATTAGAGTTTGTGAGTTGGGTCTAACTCATCTCTACAAAACCATCTTGTAAGGTGAGGGGTGTCAGATTCTATCTCATACCAATGTAGGACTTGAGATTTTCTCAATACACCCCTCACATCCAGCAGTATTGGGCTTGGTGTGTGGATATATACGGTGGGTGACCTATGGTCCGATCGATAGACTTTGTGAAGCATGGGTACTCCATTTTAGGCAAAGTACCGATACCGGGTACTGATACGCGTACGGCACTCGTACGCTACCTACCGATACCATAACTATTTTTTTTATATTTCTTTTTAAGTCGGTACTTCAGTGGGTACATATTGGGTATACGAACTTAATTTTTTTCTTCTAATGGTAGGCTTTTTTTAAAAGGCTTTTCAAATGATGATGTAGAGTTTGACCAATTTGATTCGTTGCAAGATCAGTAGATCTTGAAACCAAAGGAATGGTGAATAACTTATGGTTACTCAATCTCTAAACTTCAATACATTGCATTGAAACTCCTTGCACAACCAAGTACTTCGTCTTCTACTGAGAGAAATCATAGCACATATGAATTTATACTTGCGTACCTGTACCATGGTTTTTCTAAAAATGCCGTAGTCCATAGCACATATGAATTTATACTTGCGTACCCGTACCATGGTTTTTCTAAAAATGCCGTAGTCCGTACCAGTACCTTTGTAAGGTAGGATAGACTCTGATACCATATTAGAGTTTAGAGTTTGTGGGCTGGACCTAACTCATCCCTACAAAACCGGTTTGTAAGGTGTGGGGTGCCACTCTATATAAACACTTTCAAGGCTCTATCTCTAATCAATGTGGGACTTGAGATTTTCTCAATAATGCGTGCAAGCTCTTCAGGATAGCTTAAAAAAACAACTTATGGCTTATATTTTATGAAAAAAATTTGATTTGATTTTTATCTTTTGTTATATTAATAGCTTATATACATACCACTTGTATGATAAACACTTATACTGTAAGCGCTTAATTGAACTTTTTAACCAAACAGGGCCTTTGTTTGTTTCAACTAATGTGTCTATTTAGAACTATGTTTAATGTTTGATGCCAGCCAGACCTTGCAAACTGACCTTTCTCTCCCACCAAAGAGTTGGATAACTTTTATGTAATTTTCCATGATTGTGGCACTACCTTGGTGTTGAATTTCTTTAAATATAAAGATTTTAATTAGAGATTCTTAAAAATGAAACCTTAAAATTTTCCTTTTAAAGTTGGGCTGGAAATATTTGTCTGTTATGCCATGATTAGTATGAGTGTGTTGATAACATTCACATGTTATCAATCAAACAAGTCTTTAGTAAATTACTGGTATCTTCTATAAGATGGTTACATAAGTTAACCGTGTTGTGCACATAAGTTTCAAACAGCTTATAGGTCTTCTATATAAGTTAGATTATAGAAATCTGTTATGTTACAATGATAATGCAAAGCTGAAAAAGTATTGGCATAGTGAAGTGCTTAAATCTGGTAAAGTGTTCTTAATGTTAGATATTAGATTCATCAGATTAGTGTATAGAATTCACTCTGTCAGGACTGAATTACACATTGAAATATGTGATTCTGTAACCATATCTGCATGCATGCAGTTGAGTGCATTAATTCAGGGAAGCTAGAAGTTCTTCTTGGATGAGATATCTTAGAAAAGGATAAGTCAATTTTACATTAAACTTGTAAAGGAATTTTTACACATTTTTTAACAGGGGCAATTTTATAAATAATAAGGTAACCGGTAATGAATTGTTTACATACGTGCTTGCCATCATTTTTGTCTCTACATTATTATGCCAACTTTATAAAATTCAAGACAACTATCTACTGTTTACATGGACAGATTCTTGGACCAAGGTGCCAAACATGATGAAGGTACTCCCAGTGTGCTGAAGATCATGTTAGTTCAGGCTGCGGGAGGGGTTATTGCCGGTGCAACTGCTTCCTGCATTACAACCCCATTTGATACTATCAAGACACGGTTACAGGTTTGTACAACCTCGTTTTCTTGTTAGTTCATTGTCCTCGGTGATCGTTGTTGTGCATCCTCGTTTTCTTGTTAGTTCATTGTCCTCGGTGATCGTTGTTGTGCATGCTATTTGTTGTATTTGTTTGGTTTAACATTCTTATGGAGTTATGTCACTGTAAAATAGCGTTGTTGTGCATGCTATTTGTTGTATTCGTTTTCTTGTTAGTTCACTGGTTTTCCGCAATCTGCTGTTCAGTAGAAAATGTTGTCAAATAGCTGCCGTAGTTGCGCTATGGCATTGTTGTATAGCAGAACTTGAAGAAATTGATATTTTCTGCAATCTATAAAACTAATTTCCTTTCTGTTCATGTTTGTTCTATAATTCGAAGTGGAGATGACTTATGATAGAGTGCCTAGGGAGTTTTTGCGGAAAACCCCGGAAAAGAGAGGGGTTAGGATTGTCGGTCTATATTCGAGCTATCAATGATATACACTATAGTGAGAACACAAGGTGTAGCTACAGAAGATTTTCCCATACCAATAGGATTGCACCAAGAGTTGACCCTCAACCCTTATCTTCTTACTATAGTTTTGGATGTACTTATACAACACATCCAAGAGGTAGCACCGAGAGGCATGTCTTTTGCAGATGATATGGTTCTAAGGGAGAAATTAAACGAGAAGTTGGAGACAAGTCTTAGAAGCGTATGGTGAAGCATCTAGAGGCAGAGACCTAGGAAAACTATAGAGAAACTATTAAGCAGGATTTATAGACCAACAAGTTGGATAGAAACATGATATATAATAAATTATTTTGGCGTTGTTCATCCATGTAGTCAAGTTCATTTAGTAAGATAAAGCTTAGTTGTTGTTGTTGTTTTTGTATGTACATTTATGGTGATGTTAGATTGTGACATCATTCTCAAAAGAATAAAGGTAAGAAAATACTGAAGATAACATTTAACGAACATTGCGTGGTTGTGTTTCACTTAACCATTGATATTTTGTATCCTGATTACTGCTTATTTAATTTTGTCTAACTGAATAGTTCTGCTCTCTAGGTGATGGGACATGAAAATAAAAGCTCTATAAAACAAGTTACTAAAGCTTTAATCAAAGAAGATGGTTGGAAAGGCCTATATAGAGGGTTTGGTCCAAGATTTTTTAGCATGTCAGCATGGGGCACGTCAATGATACTGACTTATGAATATCTGAGTAAGATCTCTCTTCCTTTTGTAGATTATATTCTCCTTTTGTGTATCTGCACTTGTGATTCTGTTTGTGCTATTTGTTTGCATTTTGACATTTATTAGAGGAACAACATGTGTAAAATTCTACCAAAGCCGAATAGCATTCTAAGTTTGAATGACTCTTAGAGTCTGTTTGGATGAAATAATTCGAAATTCTGGACTTCAGTTGAACTCATTTCAAATATTAGAATTATCATATAAAATTACATTACCTCAAATTTTTTCCATCCAAACACACTCTTAGGTTCGTTGTATGAGCTCATTGAATACCGACACATATCCTTCTGCCACAAAATGTTTAGTAATGTGACCCAGTCAATGCCAACAAACTATTTTCAATGTCCCATCAAATATATTCATCTCATTTTTCTTTTTATTGTACAGTTTTACCATATTTGGATTCGAGGAGAAAATTGCATTCACCTTACGAGAGTATGCTTATATGCTACTCACCTTACGATTCAGTTTTTAAGGTTGAGTTAGACTCAGTATAAATTTTACAATAATTTCAGAGTCTATCTAAGATCTATTAGCCTCTGCCATTAGACCACATGGGGCACGCACATGTGAGATGTCTAATCTTGCGTGAAAGGTGTATTTTGAGAGTTTTGTATCGGATGAGATATAGATTAAAAATGTGTATAATTGAAAGACATTCCTCACCACGTGTCTATAAGTTAGAGTCATATTTCAACATACATGTCAATTTTGAGCGTTGAGTTAGTTTCAACCTATGTAGCACTGACACTTCTGGTGTCCGGCGATACCAAAACATGTGGTTAAATTTAATTATAGCATTATCTCAAATTACTATCTGTGTCGTGTCTGTGGCAGATGTTAGTGCAGCAGATGTTGGTGCTTTATAGGCCTCAACTCAAATTTTGAGAAAACAAAAAGATAAATATGCAAGCTTTGAATGCTAATGTATCATGTTACCTTTTTCTGTGTTCATATCTCTGTAATCTTATATGATTATTTTTTTCTTTGCTCAGAACGATTATGCGCAATAGAGGAATAGATTCAATTGGTCTGCAAATTCTTCTTCCATTGTTTAAGCCAATATTTTGATGGTAATGTTGTTGTCGAAGTACACAGTAACTTTAACCCTACACCGTCAACACAGGAGTTGTTTTTCATCATTTTTTCCAACTTCAATTTTAGGGTTAAACTTTAAGCAGCAAAGCTCTAATTCCAGATTTTTCTTAAAATAATTGCTGAATATACTAGGAAATTAATAGTTCCATTCTTTATGATTAAATTGGATTTGCTGTAACATTTTTTTTAGCTTTTCTGTGGATTATATTTATGTATCATGAAAGGGAAAGAAATAGACTGCAATTGTGAAGAAAAAATTTGAAACTCAAAAATCTTATTTGTTCCATACAAATAGGAGAAGTTATTGCAGATGTTTTTGTTTATATAGTGTGAAAGATTTGTTATTTCTGAAATGGTAATAATTTAAATTTATTATTCGAAGATAAATAAAGCTCTAACACAATCTCTAATACAAGTCACTTTAGGAGTTATATTTATGCTCTCAAAATTCTTTTTGCATGCTTTCGGTTGTTAGAGGATTTAAGAGCATTTCCAATATTAAAATTACGATTGATTCTTACGTCCTTTTTAGTAGGCCATAATACGATATTATATCATATCCATTGAGTTTTGGGTGTTGTTCACTATATCCATGCAGTGATCTCACATCCTATATAGAAAGGATGATCTGATTTTGGGGGATCTCTATGCCTTTGGGGTCATAAAAGGATGTGACATTATAAAATCGATCTAGTACATGGAGTGTTTGTTTAAAGGATTAAATTTATAATCTTGGAAATTTTATTCTATGGAGTTTTTTAGAATATTTATAAAATATATTTAATTTAGTTTTATAAAAAAAATATAAGAGTTAAATTAATTTAGAGTGGGAGAATGTAAGATTTTTACCATTTTGCATGGGAATAAAAAAAATATCAAAGTCATGAGTAAATCATATTTTCAAGAAAAAAAATATACGTATATAATTTAATAAAACTTGAAACAAACGCTGGAATATAATTTTCAACCTCACATATTGGGAATAAAATTTAAACTCATGAAACAAACACACCCCTTCCGTTCATTTTTCTCTTTCTTTCAGAGTAACTTCCTTTTCTTTCCCTCTCAAATCTCACCATCTTTCACGCTTGTTTTTTTCTCTTATATTGGTTAATCCTTCATTTTTCTTCTTCAATTTGTTTACATGTATTAGTAATTGAAAATCAAAGATAAAATGAGTATTTTAATTTTTTCTTTTTGGACTAAACCATAAAATTCCAATTTGTTAAAATTTTTTCTTCTTCTCAATTTTCCATAAATGATTTTCTTTATAATCAATTGATTTTATTCTTCTCTTTATAGTACGAATAACTTTATTCAAATGATTTTATAGATGTGTCGAAAGTGGTGTTGCAGCATTAGCTTCATAATTATCTTAGAAATATTTTATGTGACCCAAAATTTGCCAATTTAAAATAATTTTCAGATCTTTATGCAAAACTTGTGGAAACGAATTAGTACAACACATTTGATATGATTTATAAGCTTTTGAAGTTGACTATAGTCTTACCAGTAGCAACTACAAGTGTGAAATATATTTTTTCAGCTATGAAGTTTGTGAAGAGTCAACTGTAACAAAATGAGTGATCAATGACTAAATGATCATCTTGTAACTTTTATAGAAAGAGATGTTCTTGAAACAATTAACAATGGTATTATTTTAGTTCATTTTAAAGAAATGGATAGTAGACGACTTTTATTGTAAATGTACTTCATTAAACAATATTATTTCTTATTAAGAATATAAGTTAGTTCATATATATATATATATATATATATATATATATATATATATATATATATATATATATATATATATATATATATATATATATATATATATATATATATATATATATATATATATATATATATATATATATATATATATATATATATATATATATATATATATATATATATATATATATATATACACACATAATTCAACCATCTGCTGAAAACACATCTGAGAACAGAGCGGTAACCACCTGACTTATGTTTCAAATGCATATGTTTGAGAATAGCGTAATGCTCCATACAAGATGGAAATGCTACGCATTTAGGTAGATGCTATGCACGATGCAAAATGCAAGGGAGCCGATCCAGCAAAATAAATGCTGGAGAGAAGAAAGCCAACTCCACTGGGAATCCAATCAAAACCCTGCTGAGGAAAACACCCTGGATGGCACACCAGAATACGACTCTTTTGGGAAACAAACGTCTCAACTGGAGGAAACAAGCCCACTCTACTGGGGAATTAATAACTCTGCAGGGGATAACCATCAACCACTGAAACTGAATCTCGCTTCACCGAGGAAAACAACCCTGAACGGCCTCCTAGGATACCAAAATCCTTCTAGGGTACAAAATACTCATCAACAAGTAGCAACTTCACATGGGGAAGAATCCAAATCATGAAGGTGAGAAAATACTTAGAAGGGGGGTTGAATAAGTATGAAGATAAAAACTTAGAAATAAAACTCAAGTATTTTTATCCTGGTTCGTTGAACTCAACTACTCCAGTCCACCCTTCCTAGAGTGATTTGCCTTTCTCAAATAAGGACTTAATCCACTATTTAATCAACTGATTATAATAGTAAGCACTAAGAACAACTGTTCAAAGTCTTCTCAAGAACTACTGATCCTAACTGGATCTTCTTAAGGTTTTCTTACAATAAAATGTAATAACAAATACAAGTGTTTAAAATGCTTCTAATAAAGCTTTATCACAACTGTGATTTTTCACTTAATATTAAGAACAAAGAAATTAATTCTAGAAAGAATGTGAATTGTATGAGAGCTTTGGATATTGAATTCTTTTCAGGTAAAAACGTCAACTGAAGAAGATGGTTGGAGACTTGCTTTTATAGGCACATTGATCCAAGAGTATTTCACGTTGAGAAGAGTGTACCAAAAGGTCTGAGCCTTTTTGTATTCACATCAAGTGACCTTTCCTAGAAGAAGAAAGCACAGAGAAATCCTTTTTGTCTGTGTTCTTGTGTCTAGCATAAATAAGGAAAGAGTCGTTTGGATCTTCCAACGGACATAATCTTTGAATTCTTCTTCATCAATTTTCAGCAAGAGTCATCAGAGTCTAATTTGATCAGAGCCTTCTGATGTTGATCAGAGTTTTGCTGAATCAGAGTCTTTGCAGCAAGTGTGCTTTTAGCGTATATAAGTTCAGAGCATATTTGAGTCAGATCCTTAGTACTGGCAACTTTAGTACTCTCAGAATCTTCTGTAGTAACTATGCTTGAAAACTCTTCATATAAAATTCTTCTTTGGTTCAGATGCTTCTGACTTGCTTCAGATTCTTCTGGAGCTTCTGCTTCAGATCCTTCTGGAGGCTACGCTCAGGATCTTCTGATGGCAGCGTTCAGAATCTTCTAATGGATGCATCTAATGCTTCAGAGCCTAGCATATTTCTTATGTTCAGTTCTGATTTGCTTCTGGAGTGATAATTACTTTAATATCTGCAGCAAACACTCTTAAGCAAATTTTAGAGTATATAATTCTTAATTACAAAATTTCATAATAGTTATCATCAAAACATAGAGATATTATTAAGAACCAATCTGTGTTCTAATAATCTCCCCCTTTTTGATGATGACAAAAACATCAGAAATTTTGTTTAATTGAAAATAGAATAATTAGAACCCCCCCTGAGATGATGAATCTCCCCCTGAATTAAATATAAATAAGGAATAGAAACTTCCCTTTTGTCTTGAGTGTTTTTCAGAGTTAGAGCTTGATTGTTCTTTAACATTTGAGAGTCAGAGTGTCTTGCATATTTCAGAGTCAGAGTCTGATAATTGTCAAATGATCTGAGAGTCTCAGAGTTTCTTTTACAAAGTATACTTATCAAATGTTATGAAATACTCAGATTTTATGTTAGATAAAATTGATATGTCTGAAGTTTCATTCTGGTGAAGCTTAATTAAACAGTTCAAATCTATTTCTCCCCCTTTTTTGTCATAAGCAAAAAGTAATAACTTTGAAAAGACAAAGAAAAGGAAACAATAAATGAGATAAATCATGTGGAGAAAACTTTGAAACGTTCATTCATTCATTCAGAACAAAAGTACACACATCAAAAGATATTCAAATACATATGCAAACATTAGATGCAAACATCAAAAGAAAGAAAAAAAATAAATAAACTAAGATTGTTTTGACAAAAGCATCTTCAACAGATCCGTGATCTCAGAAGAAGACTGTTCTTATTTAGACATCCACTTAGCCATGGTTTCATTCTTCTGATCCTGTTTGGACATCCACTGAGCCATGTCTTCAGATTTCTTGTCTTGCTTAGCCATCCATGATTTGATTTCTGATTGACCAGCTTCCAGAACTGCAATCTTATCTTCAAGATCTGGATATTCTTTCTTGATCTCAGATGAAGAAGGTGGAACAGTTTCTGAAGCTTGAACAAAGTCAATTTCCATAGGGGCTTTGGAGCTAGGAGCAGTAGAGCCAGAAGGATGTTCTATCATAGTCATAGCCAGAGGGTTGTCTTCAGATGCAGATTCATGATTCTCTTCTGATGACGAAGGGGCATCTGTAAGAAGCAATGGTCCAGATCTCTTAACAGTCCAGAACAGACTTCTAGCAGCTTCAGCAAATCTGAGCTTCGCATCATCAGAACATACGTTCTTCAGATTTGATGCTACAGTATTGAATCTGTTTATGTAGCCATTCCAAATGGCATCAGATTCCTTTGCATCCACTGTTGATGAACATTTTCTCTGTATAGAACCTAAATACATCTGTATTTCTTGCAAAAAACTTGTAAATAAATGATCAACATTCAATCTAGGTCTTGGGTGTAACAGAGTTTCCAAGGTTATTGGCTTGGGTTGGGGAGTAGGTGGAAAGATAGATTTATGAATGGTGATCAGAGGAGGAGGGTAGTAAGGTATAAATGGAATTTCAGATGATTTGTCAGGTTTTGATCTAGATAAAGCATTCATCAGATTTGGTTTTGCTTTTGTTGGATAGGAAACCACATCAAATGGTTTATCAGAGTAAGGTTTGAAAGCAGATTTAACAGGTTTATCAGATTTTGCAGATATAGCAGAGGATGGTTTTGGATCTGATGAAGGTACTGCTGACATTGTTTTAATATATGTTTGAAGCACATATGGTAGAATGATGGTAAGTTTGGGTTTGAGAGGAGTGATAGTGTCAGATGGTTCAATTCTGGTGTAGAAAATTTTCAAAGTGAAACCAGAAGGAAGTTTGTTAGAAGAAAATAGTTTGCACGAAGCAGAAGGTACATGCTCAGATGTTCTTGGCTTGGGTGCAGGGGTAGGATTGAGAATGATAATTTCAGAAGATGGTTCAGGTGTTGGAATAGGATTTAGAATAATAACTTCAGAGGAAACAGAGGGTTCTGGTTGGTTTACTTCAGAATTTCTGTGAGAGAGGGATACCAGAAAATTTGGGTGTATATCAGATTCTAAGGAATTGGATGATGAGGTTGGAGTGTAAGAGGTAGAGGACACTTCAAAAACAGTTTTGAGAGGTGTAATGTTTAGAACCTCTGTCTCAGGAATATGGGTTTCAGATGGGTTAGCTGTTTCTGATGGATTTTCAGAAGGTTTTAATGGTGGTTCAGATGTAGGTGGTTCTGATGTAATAGGATCAGATGTAACTTTTGCAGATCCAATAGGTTCAGATGTGGTTGATGGTGGTTTTTCTGTTTGTGGTTGTTTTTCTTGTTGTTGTGGTTGTGGTTCAAATTGTTTTTGTTGTTGATGTTCAAATTCTTTTTCTTGTTGTGGTTCAGATTGTTTTTCTGGTTGTTGTGGTTGTTGTTCAGATTGTTCTGTAGGTTTTTCTGTTTGAGGTTGTTTTTCTGATTGTTGTTGTTGTGGTACAAATTGTTTTGTTGATGTTTCTGGTTGTGGAGTCTGATTTTGTGGTTTTGTTGTTGTTGGTTTTGATGCAGATGATTGTGTAGTAGAAGGTTTTACAGGTGAGATGGAAACATGATTAGATGATTTTTGTGGGGATGGAACAAATATATGAGATGGAGCAGGAACAAATTGTTTCTGAGTAGAAGGTGGTTTTGGAATAGACTTAAATGTTGACTCATTTACAACAGTATTATTGAAAGAAGATACAAAAGATTTGGTACCTTTAATCTTGATACGTTTTGCAGGAACAGAAGGAGTGTCTCTAGATGCTTTCCTCTTTATCAGCTTCTGAGGCTTGTCAGCAACTTTGGGCTTCTTCTGAACAGTCACATCTTCTGCTTCTGATTGACTTCTTTTTCTTGTGATCTCTTCTCCTCCATCAGGCATTGGTTCCCTTGCTCTTTTCATAATATCTGCAGGGATTGGGGTTCCATCTGCCTTGCAAGAATCAATATACCTTACAATGATTTCCCTTGGTTCTTCAGCACAGAACAGAGGGTAGTCTTCTACTGGGATTCTCTTCTGGCTGAGTTCAGTGATACTCAGCTTCTTGGGTGCTGATGTGAGTTCTTCTACAATTTTAAGTCTTTGAATACTTTTGGCATTCAAAGGCTTCCCAACAATAGACTCAAGTTCCTCCTTGACTCCAGCAGCATACAGAGCAGTTACCAATTCATTTTCTGTTAGAATATCTGAAATTAACCTTCCAAAAGGAATCCATGTTCTGATCTTCTGACCCTTGTCTTTCACAGATTCTCTGGAGGCATTTATATGATTCCATAAATGCATGAACGGAATGTTGGGAAGACCTACCTTGGTGCTCTGACTTAAGCAGTACATAACGTAGAGCTGTTCATTGTTCACGTAATCTGGAGAGTTTGTAGACTTTCTGTGATGAATGCATCCCATGAAAATCTTTGCCCAGATCTTGTAGTCAGGCTTCAGATCTTTAAACTTATTAGAGGCCTGTCCAGCAGTCATGACTTCCTCATACACTTCTTCCATATCTACACGCCCAGCTGGCAGATGAGATACTCCATCAGTCTCCTCATATCCAATGAGTTTCCTGATCAGATCTTCTGTAATGATTATCTCTTTACCCAGAACAGAAGATAAGATAAACTTAGGGTATACAGCAGCATGGATCCAGAACTCTTTCACCAGATGAGGGTAAACTGGTCCAAAAAGTCTGTCAAAGTATTTTACCCATCCTTGAGCATCAATTATGGAACGAAACTCAAATCCATTTTCAGCCAGTGAATCAAATTCCACCATTGATTCACAGAGAACTTCCAGTTTGTCAACAAGTGTTAACAAAGTTCTTTTTGGTGTCGTATATGGAGTCACACCCATATTTGCAGAAGTAACTGCAGCCATGGTTGATTGAAACTGTGCAGCAGTGGAGGATGAAGTTGCCATTGAAGATGATTTTGTCAAAGGTTTAGGGTTTTTGTGAAGAGAGAAAAGGAGACAAAAATGCATAAACGTTTTGAGATGTGAAAAGTGTGAAAGTGGTAAGAGATGTGATATTTATAGTAAACACTTAGGCATACAAACAGACAGATAATGACACGTTCACACATAGCATTTAATGAAAAAGAATAAAAATCATTTCAAGCATTAATTGATTCTGACAAATTGGGGGGAAAATCAAGATTTTCACTATTCAAACTTCACCTCAAACGTCTCTTCAGTAGTGTACACGCCACCTTTGCAGATTCAAAGTGACACGTGTTTGCTTGCATTTGCTTCTGAAATCTCTTGAGAAATGAAACGTTAACCAACGTTCAGATCCTCTGAGTATTGTTAGTTCAGATTTTCACAAATAAAGTAGTTTAAGGAAATGAATAAGTAATCAGATGAAATACTTCAGAGCATTAAACATTTTTGCATCTGTAAAATTTGCTTCTGACAAATATTATTCTGGACACAAATCCATACCAATATTTTTCAGAATAAATTTGAATCTATCTTCAACAAGGTGTTTTGTGAAAATATCTGCCCATTGATGATCTGTATCAACAAAGGCTAAATTTATAATTCCCTTCTGAACATAGTCTCTGATGAAATGATGCTTAATTTCTATATGTTTTGCCTTAGAGTGTAAAATGGGGTTTTTAGACAAACATATTGCAGAAGTATTATCACAGAATATAGAAATGTTACTTTCAAATATCTGATAGTCTTCTAATTGACTTTTCATCCAGAGCATCTGCGTGCTACATCCAGCAACAACAATATATTCTGCCTCTGTGGTTGATAATGCAATTGTGGGTTGCTTCTTGCTGTACCAAGAGATTAGATTTCTTCCTAGAAATTGACAACTTCCAGAAGTACTTTTTCTTTCCACTCTGTCTCCAGCGTAGTCAGCATCACAGAATCCAACTAATTTGAAATCATCAGATTTTCTGTAACACAAACCCACATTAGAAGTACCTTTCAGATACCTTAGAATCCTCTTGACAGTTGTCAAGTGTGATTCTCTAGGATCTGATTGGAATCTAGCACACAAGCATACACTGAACAATATGTCAGGTCTAGAAGCAGTTAAGTAAAGAAGAGATCCTATCATACCTTTGTAGAGTTTCTGATCTACTTTCTTACTTACCTCTTCCTTGCCTAGTGAACTAGTTGGATGCATGAGAGTTTTTGCCAGCTTACTATCAGTCATGTTAAATTTCTTCAGAAGTTCTTTAACATATTTGGTCTGATGTATGTAAGTGCACTCTGGAGTTTGGTTGACTTGTATTCCCATAAAGAATCTCAATTCTCCCATCATGCTCATTTCAAATTCTGCCTGCATACATTGAGCAAACTCCTTTCCCAGCATAGTATTGGTAGATCCAAATATGACATCATCCACATATATTTGACAAATTAGAAGATCTTTCTTAAATGATTTATAAAAGAGTGTTGTGTCCACTTTGCCTCTGATGAAATTTTTCTCCAGAAGAAAATTGCTCAATCTCTCATACCAAGCTCTGGGAGCTTGTTTTAAACCATACAGAGATTCCTTTAGTTTGAAAACATGATCTGGAAATTTTTCACTCTCAAAACCAGGAGGCTGGTGGACATAAACTTCTTCTTCTATAATACCATTTAGAAAGGCACTTTTAACATCCATCTGATACAGAGTGATGTTATTTTGTGCAGCAAATGAAATAAGAAGGCATATAGATTCTAACCTTGCCACTGAAGCATAAGTTTCAATATAATCAACACCTTCTTGTTGACTGTACCCTTGAGCAACAAGCCTTGCCTTATTTCTTTCAACTTCTCCTTTCTCATTAAGCTTATTTCTGAAGACCCATTTAGTTCCAATTATATTGAATCCTTTTGGTCTTTGAACTAAATCCCACACATCATTTCTGGTGAATTGATTTAGCTCTTCTTGCATGGCAATAATCCAATCATTGTCTTGCAGAGCTTCATCTACAGAAGTTGGTTCAATTACTGACACCAGTCTAAATAATGATGCTTCATATGATCTGAGAAAGGATCTTGTTCTGATAGGGTCATCCTTCTTTCCAATTATAACATTCTCTGGATGAGAAGCTTTGATTCTGGAAGATGATCCTCTAACAGTTGATTCTTCAGAAATGTTTAAATTGTTCATTTGAGAAGGAATGGCATCTGGCGTTGCTTCTGGTTCCTTCACTTGAGCTTTGCCTGCCTCTGAGCCTTCAGAGTCTGTGAAGACTACTTCTCTATCTGCAGAGTTTTCAGACTGCTTTGGCTTTTTAATGCCAAGCTTATCATCAAATCTAACATGAATAGATTCTTCCACAATCAGTGTCTCAGTGTTGTATACTCTGTAGCCTTTAGAGCGTTCAGAATATCCAAGCATGAAACACTTCTGTGCTTTTGAATCAAACTTGTTCAGATTTTCTTTAGTGTTTATCATATAGCAAATACATCCAAAAGGATGAAAATATGAAATGCTGGGCTTTCTGTTCTTCCACAGTTCATATGGAGTCTTCTCCAAAAGAGGTCTTACAGACACTTTGTTCTGAATGTAACAGGCTGTGTTGATTGCTTCTGCCTAAAAGTGTTTTGCCATATTAGTCTCATTGATCATGGTCCAGGCCATTTCTTGCAGAGTTCTATTTTTCCTCTCTACAACTCCATTTTGTTGTGGAGTTCTAGGACAGGAAAAATCATGAGCAATGCCATTTTCATTGAAATATTTTTCAAAATATTTATTTTCAAATTCACCACCATGATCACTTCTGACTTTTATAATTTTGAAATCTTTTTCATTCTGGACTTGTTTACAGAAGTCAAAGAACACAGAATGTGACTCATCCTTGTGTTTTAAGAACTTTACCCATGTCCATCTACTATAGTCATCAACAATGACTAATCCATACTTCTTGCCTCTGATGGATGCAGTTTTCACTAGTCCAAACAGATCAATATGAAGTAATTCTAGTGGTCTGGAAGTAGAAACAACATTTTTTGATTTAAAAGATGATTTTGAAAACTTCCCTTTTTGACATGCTTCACAAAGAGCATCTGAGGTGAACTTCAGATTAGGAAGTCCTCTGACAAGATTAAGTTTATTAATCTGAGATATACGTCTCATATTAATATGCCCCAATCTTCTGTGCCAGACCCATTGCTCCTCATTAACAGACAAGAGACATTTAACATTCTGAACCTTAAGTTCTGAAAGATTTATTTTATAAATGTTGTTTTTCCTCTTTCCACTAAATAGGATAAAGCCATCCTTTTGACTAATAGCTTTACAACATTTTTGATTAAAGGTTATATCATAACCATTGTCACTTAATTGACTTATGGGCAATAAGTTATGCTTTAATCCTTCTACAAGTAAAACATTAGTAATAGAGGGAAGTTTACCATTTCCAACAGTGCCAGATCCAATGATCTTGCCCTTCTGATTCCCTCCAAATTTCACCTCACCTCCAGATCTAAGCTCCAGACTTTGGAACATAGACCTTTCTCCTGTCATGTTTCACGAGCATCCAGAGTCCAGGTACCATGATTGGCGTCCTGACCTTGCTGCTAAGAACATCTGCAACATGAATTATTTTACTTTTAGGTACCCAGATCTTCTTGGGTCCTTTTGGGTTAGTTGTTCTGAAGGTTTGTCTAAACTTCTGTTTTTCAACATAAGGTTTATTCTGACTAGCCTTAGATTTAAACACATGAATATTCTTTTCAGAACGTGTTTGTTCAATATCATTCAAGTGACCAAATTTAAAGTGGGAATATAAAGGAGTTTTCTTGATGATAATTTTATCAACATGTTTTGACTTTAAATCCTTTCCAGAGAAAGATTTATATCCAATTCCTTTTCTGTTATTTCTGCTAACTCCATAGATCATAGAAGCCATTTTGCTTCTGTCTATGCTTTTAGCAAGAAACTTCTGAAAGCTGTAATCATATTTTTCCAAAATATTTTTGCATTCAGATTCAGTTTCAGAATCAGAGTTTTGTTGAGCTAATTCAAAATCATTTTTCAATTTTAAGTTCTTTTCATTTAGCTCAGCTACTTCTGATTTGAGAATATTATTCTCAGATACAAGATTACTTTGACGCTTCTTGTATTTGAGCTTAATATTGTTATAGCTTTTCAGAACTTCTGATAACACTTTGATAAGTTCTTCTTTAGTGAGTTAGCCATTACCTCTTCAGTGTCAGATTCAGATTCAGAGTCAGATTCAGATCCTGAAGTTCCTTCCTCCTGATCTTCTATGTCTGCCATCAATGCTACATTGGCACATTCTTCTTCTGACTCAGATTTAGATTCAGATGTATCTGAATCATCCCAAGTGGCCATTAGAACTTTCTTCTTTTTATCAGATTTTCTTTTAGGATTTTCTTTCAACACCTTTGGACACTCATTTTTGTAATTTCCAGGTTCTTTACATTCATAACAGACAACCTCCTTTTTTCCAGATCTTCTGTGTCCAGAAGATTCTTTTCTTTGGTCAGGCTTCCTGAATTTTCTGAACTTCTTTCCTTTATGCTTCCAGAGTTTGTTTATTCTTCTAGACAACATGGATAGTTCATCTTCATCTTCAAATGAAGATTCTTCAGAGCTTTCCTCTATCACCTGCAATGCTTTAGCAGATTTATTAGATTTTAAAGAAATTGATTTACCTTTCTTTTGAGGTTCATCTTCCTCAAGTTCAATTTCATGACTCCTTAGTGAACTGATTAGTTCCTCCAAGGAGATCTTGTTCAGATCTTTAGCCATTTTCAGCGCAGTCACCATAGGTCTCCATCTGGTAGGTAAGCTTCTGGTGATCTTTTTTACATGATCAGCAATAGAGTATCCTTTATCCAGAACCTTTAGTCCAGCTGTAAGTATTTGAAATCTGGAGAACATAGCTTCAACAGATTCAGAGTCTTCCATCTTGAAGGCTTCATACTTCTGGATTAGAGCCAGAACCTTTGTTTCCTTGACTTGAGAGTTTCCCCCATGAGTCATTTTTAAGGACTCAAACATGTCAAATGCAGTTTCTCTATTTGTGATCTTTTCATACTCAGTGTGAGATATTGCATTTAACAATATTGTTCTGGCCTTGTGGTGATTTCTAAATTCCTTCTTTTGGGCTTCTGTCATAGATTTTCTATCTACTTTCTTGCCATTCCCATCAATGGGATGAACATATCCATCTATGACCAAATCCCATAAATCAGCATCATAACTAAGGAAAAAACTTTCAATCCTGTCTTTCCAATAAACAAATTTCTCCCCATCAAACATAGGGGGTTTAGTGCTGATTCTGTCCCTTTCTTCATATTTGTTGTTAATGTTAGACATTGAATTATCAGCCATAGTAACACCCAAATATATATCAAAGTTTTTCTCACTGGATCTTTACTGTCATTGTGAAGTGGTAGCACACACAGAACCGGAGCTCTGATGCCAACTGAAGGTGAGAAAATACTTAGAAGGGGGGTTGAATAAGTATGAAGATAAAAACTTAGAAATAAAACTCAAGTATTTTTATCCTGGTTCGTTGAACTCAACTACTCCAGTCCATCCTTCCTAGAGTGATTTGCCTTTCTCAAACAAGGACTTAATCCACTATTTAATCAACTGATTACAATAGTAAGCACTAAGAACAACTGTTCAAAGTCTTCTCAAGAACTACTGATCCTAACTGGATCTTCTTAAGGTTTTCTTACAATAAAATGTAATAACAAATACAAGTGTTTAAAATGCTTCTAATAAAGCTTTATCACAACTGTGATTTTTCACTTAATATTAAGAACAAAGAAATTAATTCTAGAAAGAATGTGAATTGTATGAGAGCTTTGGATATTGAATTCTTTTCAGGTAAAAACGTCAACTGAAGAAGATGGTTGGAGACTTGCTTTTATAGGCACATTGATCCAAGAGTATTTCACGTTGAGAAGAGTGTACCAAAAGGTTTGAGCCTTTTTGTCTTCACATCAAGTGATCTTTCCTAGAAGAAGAAAGCACAGAGAAATCCTTTTTGTCTGTGTTCTTGTGTCTAGCATAAATAAGGAAAGAGTCGTTTGGATATTCCAACGGACATAATCTTTGAATTCTTCTTCATCAATTTTCAGCAAGAGTCATTAGAGTCTAATTTAATCAGAGCCTTCTGATGTTGATCAGAGTTTTGCTGAATCAGAGTCTTTGCAGCAAGTGTGCTTTTAGCGTATATAAGTTCAGAGCATATTTGAGTCAGATCCTCAGTACTGGCAGCTTTAGTACTCTCAGAATCTTTTGTAGTAACTATGCTTGAAAACTCTTCATACAAAATTCTTCTTTGGTTCAGATGCTTCTGACTTGCTTCAGATTCTTCTGGAGCTTCTGCTTCAGATCCTTCTGGAGGCTACGCTCAGGATCTTCTGATGGCAGCGTTCAGAATCTTCTAATGGATGCATCTAATGCTTCAGAGCCTAGCATATTTCTTATGTTCAGTTCTGATTTGCTTCTGGAGTGATAATTACTTTAATATCTGCAGCAAACACTCTTAAACAAATTTTAGAGTATATAATTCTTAATTACAAAATTTCATAATAGTTATCATCAAAACATAGAGATATTATTAAGAACCAATCTGTGTTCTAACAAATCGAACCTGCCAGGGATACTTAGCTGGGGAATAATCTACCTCTGCTATAGATTACTCAGCGAGGGAATCAGTACCGACCTCTGCTTGGGGATTAAATTCATCAATATCGACCTCTGATTAGGGAATGAGTCAATGATCTAGACTCGGAGGGTAAAGGAGCCATATACTTGGACTCTGTGGGAATACAACATTGCACTCGCCCCACTGCTGGGGAAATAAACCCAAATCCGCTTGTCAGGGAAAACTTCAGTCTCAAACCACTAGAGATGCGTAACCAATATGCCGAGGATGGCTACATTCTGCCGGGGATATCAATCTCGACCTGCTGAGGATAATCTGGATCCTTCTCTAATAAGGATAAGTGCCATCTCAACTTGCTGCGATTCTAAACTGCTGAGGAGAGACAAACTCAAACTGCTTATCTCTGCTGGTGAGATACTCCTAATTTAACAACATCAACATTGGGAATACGGAATCTCAACCATGGAGGAACTGAAATTAATCGAGCCTCGTGTCAGGGAACATTATAGCACATGTGAACCATTGGGACTTGCCGTGTCAAGTACAATTAGGCTTTTCTGGTTTAGGGATGAGGATAGGTTTATGGTGATAGGGATTTATTTCTGGTTACCAACAAAATGGATTTGAGGGGGAAATACTAGACGAGAACTAACATTCGAGGGTAGACTACCAGACGAGAACTGGTGGTACAAATGGCTAAATTGTTAGACGAGAACTGACTTCTGGTTTGGATATTATACGAGAACTGATTTCCGATTTGCCAAATGAGAACTAGACTTTAAAAACTGCGTTAGCCAGACGAGAACTGGTTAAACAGTGGGTCGAGGAAAAGGTAACCAGGAAGGAACTAGTTTAAAAGCTGACATGCACCAGACGAGAACTGGTGGTTAAGGTAAGGGTGACTTGGCGAGAACTAGTTAAAAGATGACACATATCAGACGAGGACTGGTATTCTAAAAAAGGTGGACCAGACGAGAACTAGTTGCCGGTTTGCCATACGGGAACTGGGCTTTGGAGGTTTGTCGGACGAGAACTAGGCTTTGGAAATGACTTTGGTTACAGGTTTAGGCTGTAGGATAACGATCCAATGACAACAAGGCCTTTTCCGAAGGTTTCGGTTATTTGATGAGGGTAATGACACGATTCCCTAACACTCAACTCTTGCTGGGGAAAGCAAACTAGCTTGAACAACTTGCCCCAGTATAATTCAACCTGCCCCAGTCCGACTCTGGGAAAGTTCCCCCTGAGAAGAAAATAGCTTTCCATGAGACGACCTCGAGATGGCTTGCCCCAGAATCTGTACCATAAAAGGGTTCATCCTTTATTAACCAACTCTCAGCACGGTTGGTTTCAATACACTCTTGAAATGGCTTGCCCCTGAATGAGCGTTAAAGCGACTTAACCTGATCTGATTGAATACCGGAGGGATCTGACCTCAACTTACAGAAACTCTGGGAGATTGCTCCTGATTAGGTCTCAAGATGATTCACTGCTGATCAACTGTTTCTTGAATAAACTGTCCCAAAATCAACCGACGCTTCAGGACTTTTCCTCAGACTAACTAATTCCAAACTCACTGGATGTCAATGCCCCAGATTCACAGGGTTTCAAAGTATACACAATTCTGATTCAGACTGCTGAACGATCTAGTCCTGTTCGATTATTCCCTGTCGGAATTTCCTCCGTGTTAAACACTGACCTGCAGTTAAAATTATTTGTCCACGAATGGTAATTTTAATGCGGTGTTCATGCAGATTTTGAAAGGAATGTCATTTTTCAAGTGTCGTGATAGTGAGTGACGAATGAACCAAAAGTCCAAACGTAGTGCTAATTTGATTAGTGCTAGATACAACAAGGATATGATTAGCAAATCATGTAGAAGTTAGGTTACTCAACCTTATCGTAATGCGCTTTCAGATAAACCCTGCCTCAATTAGGTCTTTTAAGGGTTGTATCGTGGTCGGGTTCACGGTTCATGAAACAAAGGATATTAGGCTCAAAATTTGATTTGTACCCACCCCTTCTCCGTGATGATCTCCAATCCTACGTTCAGTTAACTTGGCACAAGCGCTCACCTCTCAAAAGGCTTAATGAGTGGTAGGAATGATGGTTACGGAACTCACAAGGTTTTTGGAGTGACAGTTACCCCTTTTGTCTTTGGTGTCTGTATCCACACGACCTTGCCCTTGTTTGAGGATTTTTCTTTTGAGATCCTTTCATTTTCATTCTTTTGATTCCCTAATTTTTGCCTGGACGGACTCTTTTGAGTTCTTTTCAATTTTGAAGCCCAGCAGGATGCCCTGATTTTTGTCTAAGTATTTGCTTTCCAACTTTCCTTTTCTTTTTACTTAGCGGGCTTTCTTTCTTTCTTTTCTCTTTTTTCCCCTTAAAACAAGTCGTGTGTCACTGGCTGTCTTGATTTATCTGAAGAGATTAGAACTGTCTCACTCCTGATTGGTGAGGTTTAACCATTGCGGCTGATGAGGTACGACCTCTTGAGAGGGATAAGATGTGATTGATCCTTGAAAGGAAACACTCCTCCATGAAGTTTGGACGCTCGGTCAAGCTAACTGACAACTACCCTGCCCCGGGTTAAAATTTAAGGGTTGAAAAGTCCAGAAGAAACTCCTACTTCTCGGCTCAAAGTGGTTAACTAGGGACTAACTCCTTATATCTCCAGTATTTAGGGGATTTGAAACAATGCCTGTACATCATAGGCAAGATTTTATCCGAAAGCATACGATCATCAGTTATGGGTATTCAGTTTTCGTCATCCTCCCTCCAATCTTTGCTAATCACAGTGATAAAGTGGAGTGGATAAAAAGGTGCATGTGTCTGTGCTGTGCAATAAATGAGAGAAAGTGACATGATTAGTTCATAAAAATGCATAATCACTTCATTAATATTACCATTCAAAACACAAATTTAACAGCAAGAAGCAACAAAGATAAAAGAAACTACAAATGCAAATGATAAAAAGTTTGAGGACTGCCAATGCTGAGGACGTCTGCCTGTCTGGACCACTGGCTTCTGGAAATAAAACTCCGAATCTGCGAGCTCAGGCAGCTGAGAGGTTGACATGAACAACCAAAACTCCTTCTGGAAAGGAAATGCACCCTTCATCGATCAACTGCTGCACACTTTCCTGAAAAGCTTTGCAATCTTTGGTTGAATGCCCTATAGATCCACCATGATATCCACACTGAGCATGGGGATCGTACCCTGGAGGGTAAGGTTCTGGCACTGGCTTAAGAGCTTTAGGTTCCACCAAAGAATTCTGAATCAAATGTGGCAAAAGCTGGCTATACGACACAGGAACTGGATGAAAAGGAGCATTCCTTCATTCCAAATTGTTACGAGGTCTGTTCTAATTCTGACGCTGATTCTGATAACCTCGGCCACGGGCTCGGTGATTTGCATGAGGAGTGACCCAAAGTTTCTGATGTGGTGCCCTAGGCACACTTGTCTGTCCAGAATAACAAGACACTGAAGATACTGACCGCTGAGAAGATGAAGAACCAAAAGATTTCACCGATTCATCTTGAGAATACCCAACATCTGTCATGACTGCATTGACCATAGTTTCGTCTTCAGCTTAAAAGCTATAGAGAGATTCGGTTTCACCAGCCTGACTGCTTGAAACATTCTGAGTTCTTCCAGTCTTTACGCCATACTCAATACGTTCTCCTGCTCTTACCAACTCAGAGAAATTTGGTGCAATTCCAAGCATTCTTTTGAAATACGGGCTCTGCAAGGAGTTTACAAACATGTCTGTTAACTCTCGATCTAGAAGCGGTGGTTGCACTCTGGAAGCAAATTCTCTCCATCTCTGAACATACTTCCTGAAAGGTTCATTGTCCTCTTGAGACAAATCTTGCAACTGCATGCGACTGGGAGCCATATCAAGATTGTAGTCATACTGCTTTATGAAAGCCTTGGCTAAATCCACCCATGATCGGATCTGATTACTCTCCAACTGCATATACCAACTCAGAGATGCCCCAATCAGACTGTCCTGAAAACAGTGAATCATCAACTTGTCGTCGTGCACAAACGAAGTCATTCTTCTGCAGAACATCACCAAATGTTGACTCGGGCAGCTATCCCCTTTGTACTTTTCAAACCTCGGCGCTTTGAAATTCGGAGGTAACACTAGGCCGGAAACCAGACACATATCTGAAGCATTGAGACCAACAACATCTTTGACTTCCAAGGCTTTGAATCTTTCATCCAATGCATGAAACCTTTTGGCATACACGAGAGCTCTCGGGTCTTCAGTCTTCACTACCGGAACTTCCCTTCTGGCAATCAACACAAAGGAAACAACATCATGATAATTTGAGGTATCAAGAGAAGAAGAACGTTCACTTCGGGCAACAGACTGTTCATGTTGATCTTGGTTCTCAACAGAAAGCTGCATAGACTGAGCTTCAGTTATGTGGTTTACTTGCGGAAAATCTTCATCGAGCAAAGAACCATACAGAGGATTAGACATCACAGTAAAACCTGACAAGGTATCAACATTCTGGAATTCGTTCCCTGACATATCTACCAACAACTTTCAACTGACTACATTGCTTGATTCTGCTTAATTCTGCTTGAACCCCTTGGTCGTTTTCCCACAATCAACACTTGCTCAGAACGGGCACCAGAGAATCACCTTCTGAAGCAAAACAAAGGCTGGATAAGAGCTCTGTCTAGCCGGAGAAATGATATGCAAAATGATGCAAATATGCTTATGCAAATGCAATGCAAGATGCAGCAAACACGGGATCACAACCCCCACAAAGCTCTGAATACTACTGCGCTGCTGACTGAGTAAATTCGCTCTGAAGAGAAAACCAAAATACTGGGTTGGCTGGAAGTCAAGTTTCCTGCAAAAACCCTCCCACTCACGGGTATGGCCCTAAACTGACAAGTTACGACATCCTATGCGTTCGTCAGTGTCACAGACTTTCAAGAAATGATGATACGTTCACCATTTCTGATTTGGCATCATAATCTCCTGAAGAGGCCTTACTTAGCTGACTCACAAGTGATCGGTTCCCAGAGTCGACAACCCTCAAATCCAAAATCCAGTCGGATCCTAAGGATCGGAAAGGAAATCATCAAAGAGAATCTCGTCTGAGCGCGAATTTCATGGGGAACTGTGTCTGCTAAGCAAATAGGTCCACCCACTAATCTCCACTACTAATGCTAGGTGTGTACTCAAGCCTGGGTTTTGGCTTATCTCTCAGAGGAACAACCACCCAACAACCCAACAACAACAGATAATAATAGTGTGGAAAATGTAAATACAGTAATATACAAAATACAACACACAAATATACACACCCATAAACCAAAACAGACAAGCGCTAGGATTGACTCGCATAGGGGATGTTCCTTTCCCCAGCAGAGTCGCCAGTTGTCGCTACTGCGAAAAAACAACCGGCGGAAAAAACAGAAGAGTCACCACTTTCGTTATTTATCCCAAAGAGAGGGAAAGGAAACGATCGGAAAAACCTAACGAGAAAGGGAAAGACAAGGTCATCGCAACCATGTCTGGATTCGGGAGTCGGTTACGCAAGGGGAAGGTATGAGCACCCCTCACGTCCATCGTACTCGACGAGATCCACGCTTGGGTTGCCTAGTCTATGGGTGAAAAACAATCTATCTATGGCTGCTAAAGCTAAACGAAAAGAAACTGACTCGATAGAGCATCGCCGCTCTATGCCTACATATTCCCTCGTGCAATGGGAAAGTCAGAGCAACGTAGTTCGGGAAACTACGGGGGGAGATTGCTTGCCAAGATGTCGCATCTTGTGCCTACGTATTCTCATCTGGCATGAGAAATCAGAGCAAAACGTAGTTCAGGCTAACTACGGGTAAACAAGGGTGTTCTCGATCACACGGGGGTGAGAGAAAGGTTGACGATACTAGCGTGCGCATTCTAGCAGTTAGGTGTATGCTGCTCGACCATTGGAGACTTAGGCGTTACCTGTTTGCGGTAGAACGGGCGTAGTATGTTGGGTTTAAAGGTATGGGAACCTACAGGTTTTAGAACTACGGCCTGGTCTCGATTGCACTAGGGCAAGAGAAAGGGAAAGATTAGTTGTCAGCGGGAAAGTCTCGATCGCACGGCAGCGAGAGAAGAGAGGAATTAGTTGTTAGTGTGCTCGCTAGGATATCGCATCCTATGCCTACATATTCTCGTCTGGTACGAGAAATCAGAGCAGCTGTAGTTCAGCTAACTACAGGAAAGGGGGAAAAGTGCTCGCTAGGATTATCACAATCCTATGCCTACGTACTCTCAACAGATATGAGAGATCAGAGCAGTCGTAGTTCAGCTAACTACGGAAAACGGTCAGTATTGCAAGGGGGCAAGAGAAGGGAACTCAATTGCCAGAACGCGAGAGAAAAGGGAAGATCTTAATCGCCAAGACGCGAGAGGAAAGGGAGAAGTCTCAATCGCCAGGATGCGAGAGAAAAGGTTTGGAACGGGACGCACACGCGAAGTCCTAGACGTAGGAGAGAATGCGTCGCATATTGTCCTAAGGACATATACTAAACACTCTAGGAAATTAAGAGGTGGCCCCCCAATCACCATTTCCCACGTATCTAACGTTACAGCTCACAACACTCGACGATTGAATAAAAGAGATGAAAAAGATGAAATAAAAACAATGTTACCGAACGGAGTGGTTCCGTTGACCCTTGACTTGTGCGTGCAAGCTCCATTTCCAAGTTGTCCTCTTTCGATCCTTGATGATGACATTTCAAAGCAGAACCAATGTGACGCTGAACCGTCATAATTCGACTTATAAAAGAAGTCAAACCCCAAGAGGTAGCGTATTGATATCCGTGTCAAAGACAAGATAGAGAAATGATATTGAAAATCATTCTTCAATTAAATTATGTCACATGGCCAGCACAACAGAAAAGTAAAATAAAATTAGAAGAAGAAGAAAAGATGAGGAGAGAAAAAAGTTGTCTCGGATCCTACATCATCCATCAACAAGTTGATTTATAATGGTTTACGGAAGTCTCGTCATCGACCTACAAAACAAAAATGGTGAGAAAAAACCAATAACAAAAGAAGATGAGAACTCAACTTTAATAGAATTGAAATAAAGTTTCTAAAGGAAAAATAAATCCTAAAAGAAATATTAAAAGAAATGGATAGAAAATAGAATATAAAAATTATATACATATTATAATATTATAAAAGAAATACAAAATTTCTAAAAAGAAAATGGTAAAGTGTATTAAAATATATACAAAAATATAATACAAAAATCTATGTACAAATATATTTACAAAATAATATTCCAAAAATAAAATACAGGGGGGGTTTAGAGCAGTAACAGGGGTTCAGTAGCATCCACACGGTTGGGCTCTAAAGCTGAAAGCCCAAGTCAAATACAAACGTGCAGGAGGGGTGCGTTCAGGGATAACGGGGGTACGGTAAGCAAAAATCTGGTTGGGCCTCACGACCCACATCCACACTCAGAAAAAAAAACAATAAGGAAACGGGGGGATAATGAATACGGGGGGTATGAAGGTTGAAAACAAAACAGTTGGGCCTTACAGCCCACTAACCCATCTGATGAACCACATGAGTTTCGTCTTCCTTCTCATTTGACCAAAAAACCCTAAGTTGCGCCGTCTACTTCACCGTCACCTTGCTGCGCTTATCTCCACTCTCAACTCAATTGTGTTTTCATCAAATATCATCATCACCTATATTCAACTTACAAAAACCGACAACCACAAAAATTCACAAAATCAAAACAATGCTTGGTCCAACTTTCATGAGTGGCTGTGAGCTTCGATGAAGATGGAGGCGAGCGGATTCGGAGCTTGGATGAAGATTCGCCGTTGTTGCTGTGAGAAAGATTTGGGAGGTAGAAGTTACTTGAAGACGATTGATGACGGAAACAGGCTTGCGGATCCGGACTTAGAAGTTTAAAGTCGTTGATGAAGATCTGGAGATGTGGGGAGACGAATGGTGATCCGAGTAGATGATGAAAATCTGGGAAGGTGTAGATCGAAAGTTGGTTCGGAGGTTGGTGATGAGGCTTCAGATCTAGGTTTAGTTGAAATCTGGGGATGACGTTATTCATGAAGATCTATGGCGTTTGAAGACCGTTGAAGGAGATCCGTGGTTGCGGTTTGTAGATTCAAATCGTGAAAAAGTTTGGTGCGAGATTTTTGAGTTTAGATCTGAAGTTTGTAGATCGTGTGAGGTGAAGTTTGTATGTAGATCTGAGTAGATCTATGAAGATGGTGATATTCTGGAAAAATCATGAGGATATGAACACAGATGACTGTTGTATGAACGCGGATCTGGAAAAATATTGAAGGTTTGGATGAACTTGATGAGTTTCTGGGAAGAACACAATGAACGTTTGAAGGTTTTCTGGAAAAGTTTGAAGAACACGATGAACTGGATGAGTTTGGTATGAGTTCTGGAAATTATTGATGAAGAACACGAACACTGATGAGGTTCTGGGAATAAATTGATGAAAAACATGAACACGGATGATGTTCTGGGAATAAATTGATGAAGATTACCGAGTTTCTGGAAAATAGTGGAAGAACGGATGATGAATGTATGCGTTTCTGAAAAAAAATGTTATGAACACGAAGAACATGGATGAGTGTTTGAAGTTTCCGGTGGGCGTATGAACTTTCCGGCGTGAATTCCGGTAGTGTTTGATCCGTGTGGATTTCTCCGGCGAAGGCTCCGGTGTTTGCATGGCTCTGGGAAACGTGTCAAAGCATTAATGAGGCTTTTTATAGTGATGACAAGTGTCAGCTGAGAGGATAATGGGCCTGCAACAAAATGACAAGTAGCCTGCAAAATTCTGATTAGTTGACTAATGGACATTAATTAAAGCTGGCAAAAATTAATAAAATGCTAAAAGTTAATTAATAAAGCTGAAAACGAAAATCAAATATGGATTAATAAAGCTGACCCAAAATTAAACTTAATAACAAATCCTGACTAAAACTTAATGTCACGTTTTAAAACTAAACAAGTTAATCACTCTAAAAACTTCTAATCAAATTCAAACTAATAATAAAACTAAATCAATCAATATCCTAATTAAATAATTAAAATTCTAGAAAAAGAAAATAAAATCTATATTAAAACTAATAACATCAAGAAAATTCTAAAAAGAAATTAACTATTTTAAAAAAACAATAATATCCTAATAACTTCTAAAAAACAAATAAATTCTAGAAAAAAATTTAAAATCTATTTAAAACTTTTAATATTCTAGAAATGGAAATTAAACCTAAAAACAATTAAAATCTAAATTATGCCAAAAATAAGAAATAAAAACTAGAAAAATTAAATTGACGAACGATAAAATACGAGAATGCGACAAAATAAACAGTAATAAAAACCGAATACCAAAATACCACCGAAACCAACAACGTAGACTGAATCACCGGGAAGAGCTCAAATTCCAAAATAAATCTCCGTATCCGAAATGGTTTGAATTGTCTGGAACACGATAGAAATGGCTGTAATCCCGATTAAATTAATCCGACTGCAAAAATGCACAGTATGCGGTATGTAAATGCAAATGCAAATGAAACGAAACATAAGCCAAATATAAGAAACGGTTGGTCAAATTTTGGGGTGCAACACATATGTATAAATTATGGGTCATTCATTTGTAGCCTCTTAACTTAGTTTCTTAGAGGTGAAGAAACCAAATTTTTGGTGATGGAGAAGAAGAAAAACATAAATTTCTTTACCATAATACAATGTGATTATAGTGAATACAAATAACATTGAGATTGAATATTTTGTTTTAGTGATTCCCCATGTAGATATAATTTATTTGTCATTCATTTATAGTCTTTTAACTCTACGGCTTATTGACGAAGAAACATGAAATTTCGTGATGGAGAAAAAACATATTTAATATATTTACATCTAATTTACCATAATTCAATGTGAAAAAGGTAAATATAAAAAAATTTGAACTTGATTATTTAGATTTTATTTTTACCTATATTATATAAAATATAAGTCATGGATTATAGTCTTTTAAGTTTGTTTTTTAGTGGGAAAAAACCTAAATTTTTTTGATGGATTTGAAAAATAAAATATAATTAATTTTCTACACCTACTATAGTCTATTATGTTGGGTGCTTAGTGATAAAAAAAACCTAAGACTTTGGGATGGTGAAGAAAAATATTGAATATTTTTAGATGTAATATATCATAAGTCAATGTGAATACAATAAATATGAACAATATTGAGCTTGATTATTTAATTTTAATTGTTATGCATATGTATAAATCATGCGCCATTCATTTGTAGTCTCTTAACTTAGTTTCTTAGAGGTGAAGAAACCAAAATTTTGGTGATGGAGAAAAAGAAAAACATATAAACATTTTAAATCTATTATGCCATAATACAATGTGATTATGGTGAATACAAATAACATTGAGATTGAATATTTTATATTAGTGATTACCCATGTAGATATAATTTATTTGTCATTCATTTATAGTCTTTTATTTCTGTGGCTTACTAATAAAGAAACATGAAATTTCGTGATGGAGAAGAAACATATTGAATTTATTTACATCTAATTTACCATAATTCAATGTAAAACTAGTAAATATAAATAAGTTTGAGCTTGATTATTTAATTTTAATTTTTACCTATGTTATATAAAATATAAGTCATGGATTATAGTCTTTTAATTTTGTTTTTTAGTGGGTAAAAACCTAAAATTTTGTGATGGAATTGAAAAATAAAATATAATTAAATTTTTACACCTACTATAGTCTATTATGTTTGGTGCTTAGTGATAAAAAAATCCCAGACTTTGGGATGCTGAAGAAAAATATTGAATATTTTTAGAAATAATATACTATAAGTCAATGTGAATATTAGGAATATGAACAATATTGAGCTTTATTATTTAATTTAAATTGTTATGCATATGTATAAATTATAGGTCATTCATTTGTAGTCTCTTAACTTTGTTTCTTAGAGGTAAAGAAACCAAAATTTTGGTGATGGAGAAAATGAAAAACATAAATTTTTTTACATCTATTATACCATAATCCAATGTGATCATGGTGAATACAAATAACATTGAGATTGAATATTTTGTTTTAGTGATTCCCCATATAGATATAATTTATTTGTCATTCATTTATAGTCTTTTAACTCTGCGGCTTATTGACGAAGAAATATTAAATTTTGGGATGGAGAAAAAACATATTTAATATATTTACATCTAATTTACCATAATTCAATGTGAAAAAGGTAAATATAAAAAAATTTGAGCTTGATTATTTAATTTTAATTTTTACCTATATTATATAAAATATAAGTCATGGATTATAGTCTATTAAGTTTATTTTTTAGTGGGAAGAAACCTAATTTTTTTTGATGGAGTTGAAAAATAAAATATAATTAATTTTTTACACCTACTATAGTATATTATGTTTGGTGCTTAGTGATAAAAAAACCTAAGTCTTTGGAATGGTGAAGAAAGATATTGAATACTTTTAGATGTAATATATCATAAGTTAATGTGAATATAATAAATATGAACAATATTGTGCTTGATTATTTAATTTTTATTGTTATGCATATGTATATTTATGGGACATTCATTTGTAATCTCTTAACTTAGTTTCTTAGAGGTGAAGAAGCCAAAATTTTGGTGATGGAGAAGAAGAAAAACATATAAATTTTTTACATCTATAATACCATAATACAATGTGATTATGGTGAATACGAATAACATTGAGATTGAATATTTTATTTTAGTGATTACCCATGTAGATATAATTTATTTGTCATTCATTTATGGTCTTTTAACTCTGTGGCTTACTAACGTAGAAACATGAAATTTCGTTATGGAGAAGAAATATATTGAAATTATTTACATCTAACTTACCATAATTCAATACAAAAATGCGAAATATAAAAAAACTTGAGCTTGATTATTTAATTTTAATTTTTACCTATATTATATAAAATATAAGTCATGGATTACAATCTTTTAACTTTGTTTTTTAGTGGGTAAAAACCTAAAATTTTGTGATGAAATTGAAAAATAAAATATAATTAATTTTTTAAACCTACTATAGTCTATCATGTTTGGTGCTTAGTGATAAAAAAAACCTAAGACTTAGGGATGGTGAAGAAAAATACTGAATATTTTTAGAAGTAATATACCATAAGTCAATGTGAATATTATGAATAAGAACAATATTGAGCTTGATTATTTAATTTAAATTGTTATGCATATGTATAAATTATGGGTCATTCATTTGTAGTCTCTTCACTTAGTTTCTTAGAGATGAAGAAACAAAAATTTATGTGATTGAGATGAAGAAAAAGCATAATTTTTTTTACATTTATTATACCATAATACTATGTGATTATGGTGAATACAAATAACATTGAGATTGAATATTTTATTATAGTGATTACCCATGTAGATATAATTTATTTGTCATTCATTTATAGTCTTTTAACTCTGCGGCTTATGGACGAAGAAACGTGAAATTTCGTGATGGAGAAAAAACATATTTAATATATTTACATCTAGTTTACCGTAATTCAATGTGAAAAAGGTAAATATAAATAAATTTGAGCTTGATTATTTAATTTTAATTTTTACCTATATTATATAAAATATAAGTGATGGATTATAGTCTTTTAAGTTTGTTTTTTAGTAGGAAAATAACCAAATTTTTTTTGATGCAGTTCAATAATAAAATATAATTAATTTTTTACACCTACTATAGTCTATTATGTTTGGTGCTTAGTGATAAAAAAACCTAAGACTTTGGGATGATGAAGAAAAATATAAAACATTTTTAGATGTAATATACCATAAGTCAATGTGAATACGATAAATATGGATAATATTGAGTTTGATTATTTAATTTTTAATTGTTATGCATATGTACAAATTATGGGTCATTCATTTGTAGTCTCTTAACTTAGTTTCTTAGAGGTGAAGAAACCAAAATTTTGGTGATGGAGAAGAAGAAAAACATAATTTTTTTTACATATATTATACCTTAATACAATGTGATTATGGTGAATACAAATAACATTGAGATTGAATATTTTATTATAGTGATGGGGAAGATACGTGAAATTACGTGATGGGGAAAAACATATTGAATTTATTAACATCTAATTTACTATAATTCAATGTAAAAATGGTAAATATAAATAAATTTGAGCTTGATTATTTAATTTTAATTTTTACCTATATTATATAAAATATAAGTCATGGGTTATATTCTATTAAGTTTGTTTTTTAGTGGGTAAAAACCTAAATTTTTTTGATGGAGTTCAAAAATAAAAAATAATTAATTTTTTACACCTACTATAGTCTATTATGTTTGGTGCTTAGTGATAAAAAAACCTGAGTCTTTGGAATGGTGAAGAAAGATATTGAATACTTTTAGATGTAATATACCATAAGTCAATGTGAATACACTAAATATGACCATTATTGAGCTTGATTATTTAATTTTAATTGTTATGCATATGTATAAATTAAGGGTCATTCATTTGTAGTCTCTTTACTTAAATTCTTAGAGGTCAAGAAACCAAAATTTTGGTGATGGAGAAGAAGAAAAACATAAATTTTTTTACATCTATTATACCATAATACAATGTGATTATGCTGAATACAAATAACATTGAGATTGAATATTTTATTTTAGTGATTACCCATGTAGATATAATTTATTTGTCATTCATTTATAGTCTTTTAACTCTGCGGCTTATTGACGAAGATACATGAAATTACGTGATGGGGAAAAAACATATTGGATTTATTAACATCTAATTTACCATAATTCAATGTAAAAATGGTAAATATAAATAAATTTGAGCTTGATTATTTAATTTTAATTTTTACCTATATTATATAAAATATAAGTCATGGATTATAGTCTTTTAACTTTGTGTTTTAGTGGTTAAAAACCTAAAATTTTGTGATGGAGTTGAAAATAAAATAAAATTAAATTTTTGCAACTACTATAGTCTATTATGTTTGGTGCTTAGTGATAAAAAAACCTAAGACTTTGGGATGGTGAAGAGAAATATTGAATATTTTTAGATGTAATATACCATAAGTCAATGTGAATACGATAAATATGAACAATATTGAGCTTGATTATTTAATTTTAATTGTTATGCATATGTACAAATTATGGGTCATTCATTTGTAGTCTCTTAACTTAGTTTCTTAGAGGTGAAGAAACCAAAATTTTGGTGATGGAGAAGAAGGAAAATATAATTTTTTTTACATATATTATTCCATAATACAATGTGATTATGGTAAATACAAATAACATTGAGATTGAATATTTTATTATAGTGATTACCCATGTAGATAAAATTTATTTGTCATTCATTTATAGTCTTTTAACTCTGCGGCTTATTGAAGAAGATACATGAAATTACGTGATGGGGAAAAAACATATTGAATTTATTAACACCTAACTTACCATAATTCAATGTCAAAATGGTAAATATAAATAAATTTGAGCTTGATTATTTAATTTTAATTTTTACCTATATTATATAAAATATAAGTGATAGATTATAGTCTTTTATGTTTGTTTTTTAGTGGTTAAAAACCTAAAATATTTTGATGGAGTTCAAAAATAAAATATAATTAATTTTTTACACCTACTATAGTCTATTATGTTTGGTGCTTAGTGATAAAAAATATAAGACTTTGGGATGGTGAAGAAAAATATTGAATATTTTTAGATGTAATATACCATAAGTCAATGTGAATACGATAAATATGAACAATATTGAGCTTGATTATTTAATTTTAATTGTTATGCATATGTACAAATTACGGGTCATTCATTTGTAGTCTCTTAACTTGGTTTCTTAGAGGTGAAGAAACCAAAATTTTGGTGATGGAGAAGAAGAAAAACATAATTTTTTTTACATATATTATACCATAATACAATGTGATTATGGTGAATAAAAATAACATTGAGATTGAATATTTTATTATAGTGATTACCCATGTAGATATAATTTATTTGTCATTCATTTATAGTCTTTTAACTCTGCGGCTTATTGAAGAAGATACATGAAATTACGCGATGGGGAAAAAACATATTGAATTTATTAACATCAAATTTACCATAATTCAATGTAAAAATAGTATATATAAATAAATTTGAGCTTGATTATTTAATTTTAATTTTAACCTATATTATATAAAATATAAGTCATGGATTATATTCTATTAAGTTTGTTTTTTAGTGGGTAAAAACCTAAATTTTTTTGATGGAGGTCAAAAATAAAATATAATTAATTTTTTACACCTACTGTAATTTATTATGTTTGGTGCTTAGTGATAAAAAAACCTAAGACTTTGTGATGGTGAAGAAAAATATTGAATATTTTTAGATATAATATACCATAAGTCAATGCGCATATGATAAATATGAACAATATTGAGCTTGATTATTTAATTTTAATTGTTATGCATATGTATAAATTAAGGTTCATTCATTAGTAGTCTCTTTACTTAGTTTCTTAGAGGTGAAGAAACCAAAATTTTGGTGATGGAGAAGAAGAAAAACATAATTTTTTTTACATATATTATACCATAATACAAATTTGATTATGGTGAATACAAATAACATTTAGATTGAATATTTTATTATAGGGATTACCCATGTAGATATAATTTATTTATCATTCATTTATAATCTTTTAACTCTACGACTTATTGACGAAGAAACGTGAAATTTTGTGATGGAGAAAAAACACATTTAATATATTTACATCTAGTTTACCATAATTCAATGTAAAAATGATAAATATAAATAAATTTGAGCTTGATTATTTTATTTTAATCTTTACCTATATTATATAAAATATAAGTCATGGATTATAGTCTTTTAACTTTGTTTTTTAGTGGGTGAAAACCTAAAACTTTGTGATGGAGTTCAAAAATAAAATATAATTAATTTTTTACACCTACTATAGTCTATTATGTTTGGTGCTTAGTGATAAAAAACTTAAGACTTTGGGATGGTGAAGAAAAATGTTGAATATTTTTAGATGTAATATACCATAAGTCAATGTGAATACGATAAATATGAACAATATTGAGCTTGATTATTTAATTTCAATTGTTATGCATATGTATAAATTAAGGGGAATTCATTTGTAGTCTCTTTACTTAGTTTCTTAGAGGTGAAGAAACCGAAATTTTGGTGATGGAGAAGAAGAAAAACATAATTTTTTTTACATCTATTATACCATAATACAATGTTATTATGGTAAATACAAATAACATTGAGATTGAATATTTTATTTTAGTGATTACCCATGTAGATATAATTTATTTGTCACTCATTTATAATCTTTTAACTCTGCGGCTTATTGACGAAGAAACATGAAATTTCGTGATGGAGAAAAACATATTTAATATATTTACATCTAGTTTACCGTAAATCAATGTGAAAAAGGTAAATATAAATAAATTTGAGCTTGATTATTTAATTTTAATTTTTACCTATATTATATAAAATATAAGTGATGGATTATAGCCTTTTAAGTTTGTTTTTTAGCGGGAAAATAACCTAAAATTTTTTGATGCAGTTCAAAAATAAAATATAATTAATTTTTTACACCTACTATAGTCTATTATGTTTGGTGCTTAGTGATAAAAAACCTAAGACTTTGGGATGGTGAAGAAAAATATTAAACATTTTTAGATGTAATATACCATAAGTCAATGTGAATAGGATAAATATGAACAATATTGAGCTTGATTATTTAATTTCAATTTTTATGCATATGTATAATTTAAGGGTCATTCGTTTGTAATCTGTTAACTTAGTTTCTTAGAGGTGAAGAAACCAAAATTTTAGCGACGGAGAAGAAGAAAAGCATAATTTTTTTTACATCTATTATACCATAATAAAATGTGATTATGGTGAATACAAATAACATTGAGATTTAATAATTTATTATAGTGATTACCCATGTAGATATAATTTATTACTCATTCATTTATAGTCTTTTAACTCTGCGGCTTATTGACGAAGAAACGTGAAATTTCGTGATGGAGAAAAAACATATTTAATATATTTACATCTAGTTCACCATAATTCAATGTAAAAAAGGTAAATATAAATAAATTTGAGCTTGATTATTAAATTTTAGATTTTACCTATATTATATAAAATATAAGTGATGGACTATAGTCTTTTAAGTTTGCTTTTTAGTGGGAAAAAAACCTAAATTTTTTTGATGGAGTACAAAAATAAAATATAATTAATTTTTTACACCTACTGTAGTCTTTTATGTTTGGTGCTTAGTGATAAAAAACCTAAGACTTTCGGATGGTGAAGAAAAATATTGAATATTTCTAGATGTAAGATACCATAAGTCAATGTGAATACGATAAATATGAACAATATTGAGCTTGATTATTTAATTTTAATTGTTAGGCATATGTATAAATTAAGGGTCATTCATTTGTAGTCTCTTTATATAGTTTCTTAGAGGTGAAGGAACCAAAATTTTGGTGATGGAGAAGAAGAAAAACATAATTTTCTTACATCTATTATACCATAATACAATGTGATTATGGTGAATACAAATATAATTGAGATTGAATATTTTATTTTAGGGATTACCCATGTAGATATAATTTATTTGTCACTCATTTATAGTCTTTTAACTCTTCGGCTTATTGACGAAGAAACATGAAATTTCGTGATGGAGAAAAAACATATTTAATATATTTACTTCTAGTTTACCGTAATTCAATGTGAAAAAGGTAAGTATAAATAAATTTGAGCTTGATTATTTAATTTTAATTTTTACGTATATTATATAAAATATAAGTGATGGATTATAGTCTTTTAAGTTTGTTTTTTAGTTGGAAAATAACCTAACATTTTTTGATGCAGTTTAAAAATAAAATATAATTAATTTTTTACACCTACTATAGTCTATTATGTTTGGTGCTTCGTGAAAAAAAATCCTAAGACTTTGGGATGGTGAAGAAAAATATTAAACATTTTTAGATGTAATATACCGTAAGTCAATGTGAATATTATGAATATGAACTTTATTGAGGTTGATTATTTAATTTTAATTGTTTCGCATATGTATAAATTATGGGTCATTCATTTGTAGTCTCTTAACTTAGTTTCTTAGAGGTGAAGAAACCAAAATTTTGGTGATGGAGAAGAAGAAAAACATGATTTTTTTTACATCTATTATACCATAATACAATGTGATTATGGTGAATACAAATAACATTGAGATTGAATATTTTATTATAATGATTACCCATGTAGATATAATTTATTTGTCATTTATTTATAGTCTTTTAACTCTGGGGCTTATTGACGAAGAAACGTGAAATTTCGTGATGGAGAAAAAACATATTTTATATATTTACATCTAGTTTACTGTAATTCAATGTTAAAAAGGTAAATATATATAAATTTGAGCTTGATTATTTAATTTTAATTTTTAACTATATTATATAAAACATAAGTCATGGATTATAGTCTTTTAATTTTATTTTTTAGTGGGTAAAAACCTAAAATTTTGTGATGGAATTGTAAAATAAAATATAATTAATTTTTTACACCTACTATAGTCTATTATGTTTGGTGCTTAGTGATAAAAAACCTAAGACTTTGGGATGGTGAAGAAAAATATTAAACATTTTTAGATGTAATATACCATAAGTCAATGTGAATACTATGAATATGAACAATATTGAGCTTGATTATTTAATTTCAATTTTTATGCATATGTATAATTTAAGGGTCATTCGTTTGTAATCTGTTAACTTAGTTTCTTAGAGGTGAAGAAACCAAAATTTTAGCGATGGAGAAGAAGAAAAGCATAACTCTTTTACATCTATTATACCATAATAAAATGTGATTATGGTGAATACAAATAAGATTGAGATTGAATAATTTATTATAGTGATTACCCATGTAGATATAATTTTTTTGTCATTCATTTATAGTCTTTTAACTCTGCGGCTTATTGACAAAAAAACGTGAAATTTCGTGATGGAGAAAAAACATATTTAATATATTTACATCTAGTTTACCATAATTCAATGTAAAAAAGGTAAATATAAATAAATTTGAGCTTGATTATTTAATTTTAGATTTTACCTATATTATATAAAATATAAGTGATGGACTATAGTCTTTTATGTTTGCTTTTTAGTGGGAAAAAAACCTAAATTTTTTTGATGGAGGTCAAAAATAAAACGTAATTAAGTTTTTACACCTACTGTAGTCTATTATGTTTGGTGCTTAGTGATAAAAAACCTAAGACTTTCGGATGGTGAAGAAAAATATTGAATATTTTTAGATGTAATATACAAAAAGTCAATATGAATACGATAAATATGAATAATATTGACCTTGATTATTTAATTTTAATTGTTAGGCATATGTATAAATTAAGGGTCATTCATTTGTAGTCTCTTTACTTAGTTTCTTAGAGGTGAAGAAACCAAAATTTTGGTGATGGAGAAGAAGAAAAACATAATTTTTTTTTATATCTATAATACCATAATACAATGTTATTATGGTGAATACAAATAACATTGAGATTGAATATTTTATTTTAGTGATTACCCATGTAGATATAATTTATTTGTCACTCATTTATAGTCTTTTAACTCTGCGGCTTATTGACGAAGAAACATGAAATTTCGTGATGGAGAAAAACATATTTAATATATTTACATCTAGTTTACCATAATTCAATGTGAAAAAGGTTAATATAAATAAATTTGAGCTAGATTATTTAATTTTAATTTTTACCTATATTATATAAAATATAAGTGATGGATTATAGTCTTTTAAGTTTGTTTTTTAGCGGTAAAATAACCTAAAATTTTTTGATGCAGTTCAAAAATAAAATATAATTAATTTTTTACACCTACTATAGTCTATTATGTTTGGTGCTTAGTGATAAAAAACCTAAGACTTTGGGATGGTGAAGAAAAATATTAAACATTTTTAGATGTAATATACCATAAGTCAATGTGAATACGATAAATATGAACAATATTGAGCTTGATTATTTAATTTCAATTTTTATGCATATGTATAATTTAAGGGTCATTCGTTTGTAATCTGTTAACTTAGTTTCTTAGAGGTGAAGAAACCAAAATTTTAGCAATGGAGAAGAAGAAAAGCATAATTTTTTTTACATCTATTATACCATAATAAAATGTGATTATGGTGAATACAAATAAGATTGAGATTGAATAATTTATTATAGTGATTACCCATGTAGATATAATTTATTTGTCATTCATTTATAGTCTTTTAACTCTGCGGCTTATTGACGAAGAAATGTGAAATTTCGTGATGGAGGAAAAACATATTTAATATATTTACATCTAGTTCACCATAATTCAATGTAAAAAAGGTAAATATAAATAAATTTGAGCTTGATTATTAAATTTTAAATTTTACCTATATTATTTAAAATATAAGTGATGGACTATAGTCTTTTAAGTTTGCTTTTTAGTGGGAAAAAAACTTAAATTTTTTTGATGGAGTACAAAAATAAAATATAATTAATTTTTTACACCTACTATAATCTTTTATGTTTGGTGCTTAGTGATAAAAAACCTAAGACTTTCGGATGGTGAAGAAAAATATTGAATATTTCTAGATGTAAGATACCATAAGTCAATGTGAATACGATAAATATGAACAATATTGACCTTGATTATTTAATTTTAATTGTTAGGCATATGTATAAATTAAGGGTCATTCATTTGTAGTCTCTTTACTTAGTTTCTTAGAGGTGAAGAAACCAAAATTTTGGTGATGGAGAAGAAGAAAAACATAATTTTCTTACATCTATTATACCATAATACAATGTGATTATGGTGAATACAAATATAATTGAGATTGAATATTTTATTTTAGGGATTACCCATGTAGATATAATTTATTTGTCACTCATTTATAGTCTTTTAACTCTGCGGCTTATTGACGAAGAAACATGAAAATTCGTGATGGAGAAAAAACATATTTAATATATTTACTTCTAGTTTACCGTAATTCAATGTGAAAAAGGTAAATATAAATAAATTTGAGCTTGATTATGTAATTTTAATTTTTACCTATATTATATAAAATATAAGTGATGGATTATAGTCTTTTAAGTTTGTTTTTTAGTTGGAAAATAACCTAAAATTTTTTGATGCAGTTTAAAAATAAAATATAATTAATTTTTTACACCTACTATAGTCTATTATGTTTGGTGCTTAGTGATAAAAAATCCTAAGACTTTGGGATGGTGAAGAAAAATATTAAATATTTTTAGATGTAATATACCATAAGTCAATGTGAATAATATGAATATGAACTTTATTGAGGTTGATTATTTAATTTTAATTGTTTCGCATATGTATAAATTATGGGTCATTCATTTGTAGTCTCTTAACTTAGTTTCTTAGAGGTGATGAAACCAAAATTTTGGTGATGGAGAAGAAGAAAAACATGATTTTTTTTACATCTATTATACCATAATACAATGTGATTATGGTGAATACAAATAACATTGAGATTGAATATTTTATTATAATGATTACCCATGTAGATATAATTTATTAATCATTTATTTATAGTCTTTTAACTCTGCGGCTTATTGACGAAGAAACGTGAAATTTCGTGATGGAGAATAAACATATTTTATATATTTACATCTAGTTTACTGTAATTCAATGTTAAAAAGGTAAATATAAATAAATTTGAGCTTGATTATTTAATTTTAATTTTTACCTATATTATATAAAATATAAGTCATGGATTATAGTCTTTTAATTTTATTTTTTAGTGGGTAAAAACCTAAAATTTTGTGATGGAATTGTAAAATAAAATATAATTAATTTTTTACACCTACTATAGTCTATTATGTTTGGTGCTTTGAGAAAAAAAACCTAAGACTTTGGGATGGTGAAAAAAAATATTGAATATTTTTAGAAGTAATATACCATAAGTCAATGTGAATACTATGAATATGAACTTTATTGAGCTTGATTATTTAATTTTAATTGTTATGCATATGTATAAATTATGGGTCATTCATTTGTAATCTCTTAACTTAGTTTCTTAGAGGTGAAGAAACAAAAACTTTAGTTATGGAGAAGAAGAAAAACATAACTCTTTTACATCTATTATACCATAATACAATGTAATTATGGTGAATACAAATAACATTGAGATTGAATATTTTATTATAGTGATTACCCATGTAGATATAATTTATTTGTCATTCATTTATAGTCTTTTAACTCTGCGGCTTATTGACGAAAAAACGTGAAATTTCGTGATGGAGAAAAAACATATTTAATATATTTACATCTAGTTTACCATAATTCAATGTAAAAAAGGTAAATATAAATAAATTTGAGCTTGATTATTTAATTTTAGATTTTACCTATATTATATAAAATATAAGTGATGGACTATAGTCTTTTAAGTTTGCTTTTTAGTGGGAAAAAAACCTAAATTTTTTTGATGGAGGTCAAAAATAAAACGTAATTAATTTTTTACACCTACTGTAGTTTATTATATTTGGTGCTTAGTAATAAAAAACCTAAGACTTTCGGATGGTGAAGAAAAATATTGAATATTTTTAGATGTAATATAAGGTAAGTCAATGTGAATACGATAAATATGAATAATATTGACCTTGATTATTTAATTTTAATTGTTAGGCATATGTATAAATTAAGGGTCATTCATTTGTAGTCTCTTTACTTAGTTTCTTAGAGGTGAAGAAACCAAAATTTTGGTGATGGAGAAGAAGAAAAACATAATTTTTTTTATATTCTATTATACCATAATACAATGTTATTATGGTGAATACAAATAACATTGAGATTGAATATTTTATTTTAGTGATTACCCATGTAGATATAATTTATTTGTCACTCATTTATAGTCTTTTAACTCTGCGGCTTATTGACGAAGAAACATGAAATTTCGTGATGGAGAAAAACATATTTAATATATTTATATCTAGTTTACCGTAATTCAATGTGAAAAAGGTAAATATAAACAAATTTGAGCTTGATTATTTAATTTTAATTTTTACCTATATTATATAAAATATAAGTGATGGATTATAGTCTTTTAAGTTTGTTTTTTAGCGGGAAAATAACCTAAAATTTTTTGATGCAGTTCAAAAATAAAATATAATTAATTTTTTGGTGCTTAGTGATAAAAAACCTAAGACTTTGGGATGGTGAAGAAAAATATTAAACATTTTTAGATGTAATATACCATAAGTCAATGTGAATACGATAAATATGAACAATATTGAGCTTGATTATTTAATTTCAATTTTTATGCATATGTATAATTTAAGGGTCATTCGTTTGTAATCTGTTAACTTAGTTTCTTAGAGGTGAAGAAACCAAAATTTTAGCGATGGAGAAGAAGAAAAGCATAATTTTTTTACATCTATTATACCATAATAAAATGTGATTATGGTGAATACAAATAACATTGAGATTGAATATTTTATTATAGTGATTACCCATGTAGATATAATTTATTTGTCATTCATTTATAGTCTTTTAACTCTGCGGCTTATTGACGAAGAAACGTGAGATTTCGTGATGGAGAAAAAACATATTTAATATATTTACAACTAGTTCACCATAATTCAATGTAAAAAAGGTAAATATAAATAAATTTGAGCTTGATTATTAAATTTTAGATTTTACCTATATTATATAAAATATAAGTGATGGACTATAGTCTTTTAAGTTTGCTTTTTAGTGGGAAAAAAACCTAAATTTTTTTGATGGAGTAAAAAAAAAATATAATTAAATTTTTACACCTACTATAGTCTTTTATGTTTGGTGCTTAGTGATAAAAAACCTAAGACTTTCGGATGGTGAAGAAATATATTGAATATTTCTAGATGTAAGATACCATAATTCAATGTGAATACGATAAATATGAACAATATTGACCTTGATTATTTAATTTTAATTGTTAGGCATATGTATAAATTAAGGGTCATTCATTTGTAGTCTCTTTACTTAGTTTCTTAGAGGTGAAGAAACCAAAATTTTGGTGATGGAGAAGAAGAAAAACATAATTTTCTTACATCTATTATACCATAATACAATGTGATTATGGTGAATACAAATATAATTGAGATTGAATATTTTATTTTAGTGATTACCCATGTAGATATAATTTATTTGTCACTCATTTATAGTCTTTTAACTCTGCGGCTTATTGACGAAGAAACATGAAAATTCGTGATGGAGAAAAAACATATTTAATATATTTACTTCTAGTTTACCGTAATTCAATGTGAAAAAGGTAAATATAAATAAATTTGAGCTTGATTATGTAATTTTAATTTTTACCTATATTATATAAAATATAAGTGATGGATTATAGTCTTTTAAGTTTGTTTTTTAGTTGGAAAATAACCTAAAATTTTTTGATGCAGTTTAAAAATAAAATATAATTAATTTTTTACACCTACTATAGTCTATTATGTTTGGTGCTTAGTGATAAAAAATCCTAAGACTTTGGGATGGTGAAGAAAAATATTAAATATTTTTAGATGTAATATACCATAAGTCAATGTGAATAATATGAATATGAACTTTATTGAGGTTGATTATTTAATTTTAATTGTTTCGCATATGTATAAATTATGGGTCATTCATTTGTAGTCTCTTAACTTAGTTTCTTAGAGGTGATGAAACCAAAATTTTGGTGATGGAGAAGAAGAAAAACATGATTTTTTTTACATCTATTATACCATAATACAATGTGATTATGGTGAATACAAATAACATTGAGATTGAATATTTTATTATAATGATTACCCATGTAGATATAATTTATTAATCATTTATTTATAGTCTTTTAACTCTGCGGCTTATTGACGAAGAAACGTGAAATTTCGTGATGGAGAATAAACATATTTTATATATTTACATCTAGTTTACTGTAATTCAATGTTAAAAAGGTAAATATAAATAAATTTGAGCTTGATTATTTAATTTTAATTTTTACCTATATTATATAAAATATAAGTCATGGATTATAGTCTTTTAATTTTATTTTTTAGTGGGTAAAAACCTAAAATTTTGTGATGGAATTGTAAAATAAAATATAATTAATTTTTTACACCTACTATAGTCTATTATGTTTGGTGCTTTGAGAAAAAAAACCTAAGACTTTGGGATGGTGAAGAAAAATATTGAATATTTTTAGAAGTAATATACCATAAGTCAATGTGAATACTATGAATATGAACTTTATTGAGCTTGATTATTTAATTTTAATTGTTATGCATATGTATAAATTATGGGTCATTCATTTGTAATCTCTTAACTTAGTTTCTTAGAGGTGAAGAAACAAAAACTTTAGTTATGGAGAAGAAGAAAAACATAACTCTTTTACATCTATTATACCATAATACAAATAACATTGAGATTGAATATTTTATTATAGTGATTACCCATGTAGATATAATTTATTTGTCATTCATTTATAGTCTTTTAACTCTGCGGCTTATTGACGAAAAAACGTGAAATTTCGTGATGGAGAAAAAACATATTTAATATATTTACATCTAGTTTACCATAATTCAATGTAAAAAAGGTAAATATAAATAAATTTGAGCTTGATTATTTAATTTTAGATTTTACCTATATTATATAAAATATAAGTGATTGACTATAGTCTTTTAAGTTTGCTTTTTAGTGGGAAAAAAACCTAAATTTTTTTGATGGAGGTCAAAAATAAAACGTAATTAATTTTTTACACCTACTGTAGTTTATTATATTTGGTGCTTAGTAATAAAAAACCTAAGACTTTCGGATGGTGAAGAAAAATATTGAATATTTTTAGATGTAATATACAGTAAGTCAATGTGAATACGATAAATATGAATAATATTGACCTTGATTATTTAATTTTAATTGTTAGGCATATGTATAAATTAAGGGTCATTCATTTGTAGTCTCTTTACTTAGTTTCTTAGAGGTGAAGAAACCAAAATTTTGGTGATGGAGAAGAAGAAAAACATAATTTTTTTTATATCTATTATACCATAATACAATGTTATTATGGTGAATACAAATAACATTGAGATTGAATATTTTATTTTAGTGATTACCCATGTAGATATAATTTATTTGTCACTCATTTATAGTCTTTTAACTCTGCGGCTTATTGACGAAGAAACATGAAATTTCGTGATGGAGAAAAACATATTTAATATATTTATATCTAGTTTACCGTAATTCAATGTGAAAAAGGTAAATATAAACAAATTTGAGCTTGATTATTTAATTTTAATTTTTACCTATATTATATAAAATATAAGTGATGGATTATAGTCTTTTAAGCTTGTTTTTTATCGGGAAAATAACCTAAAATTTTTTGATGCAGTTCAAAAATAAAATATAATTAATTTTTTGGTGCTTAGTGATAAAAAACCTAAGACTTTGGGATGGTGAAGAAAAATATTAAACATTTTTAGATGTAATATACCATAAGTCAATGTGAATACGATAAATATGAACAATATTGAGCTTGATTATTTAATTTCAATTTTTATGCATATGTATAATTTAAGGGTCATTCGTTTGTAATCTGTTAACTTAGTTTCTTAGAGGTGAAGAAACCAAAATTTCAGCGATGGAGAAGAAGAAAAGCATAATTTTTTTACATCTATTATACCATAATAAAATGTGATTATGGTGAATACAAATAACATTGAGATTGAATATTTTATTATAGTGATTACCCATGTAGATATAATTTATTTGTCATTCATTTATAGTCTTTTAACTCTGCGGCTTATTGACGAAGAAACGTGAAATTTCGTGATGGAGAAAAAACATATTTAATATATTTACAACTAGTTCACCATAATTCAATGTAAAAAAGGTAAATATAAATAAATTTGAGCTTGATTATTAAATTTTAGATTTTACCTATATTATATAAAATATAAGTGATGGACTATAGTCTTTTAAGTTTGCTTTTTAGTGGGAAAAAAACCTAAATTTTTTTAATGGAGTAAAAAAAAAATATAATTAAATTTTTACACCTACTATAGTCTTTTATGTTTGGTGCTTAGTGATAAAAAACCTAAGACTTTCGGATGGTGAAGAAATATATTG